>JAWWEQ010039715.1:0-18765 GCA_035583055.1 Torymus tubicola
AAGGGAAAAGTGCGATGATCCGACACTTTTACAGTCGCCATCGTGCTGATAGTAGGAAGACTTCGGTGATAGTAATTTGCAAGTGTAAATCAATCAGAGCCAGGGTGAGTGAGGAATTATTGAGGATTTTTTGGAGTCAGGTGAACGTAGAGGCGAGGGGTCGCGAGTGTTCGAGTGTTGTTTTTTTTTCTAGTGTAGATCCGGACCCTGGTTGTTCGTCGAGGTGATTTCGAGGCAGTTGATAAGGATTGAGTTATTATTATTTTCAGAGTCAATCACCGGAAGGGAGATACTTGGAGAATTGGCCAGCCGTCCCTGGGGAACTATTGTCGACCATTTCTGGTCATCTGCTGTCGTTTTTGATTATGTTTATCCTTCTTATTAGATAATTAATAAATAATAATAATTAAAAATATTAGTGAATCATTATTGGCGAGTGTAATCATGTGCGTCCAGTGTTATCCTCGTTCTGTATTATTCCTGATTCGAGTAATTATAGGTACCCGGAGATTGGAGAGTCAACGGAGGTATTATTCGGGGAGTAGGGTTGCTAATTCTGAACCCCCTTTTCGAGATAAGAGTTTTTAGCCGAGCGGAGGTAGTGGCAGGGTGACGGCTAGGCCATCGAGAGAGTTTTGGCCAATTCTAGCGAGTCACTACGTCACAATATTTAAAATATATAAATATATTGGAAGAAAAAAACTGATTCAAATTTGATTTATTGTAGACAGTTATATATTTATCACCGTGCAAGTGAAAGTCTTCAAATTACTTTAAAAATTAGAACACTTAAACTTTTTACAAACAAAATATTTTAGCAAATTTTAAATTGATAAGAGAATAAAAAATGTCCATATATGAAGCATACAACGTTGTATAATTTGTAGTAATGAAATGACGATTATGCCCTGTCTTCAAACCATTGTAACTTTTTATCCATTACGTAATAAATACTTTGATAATTTTTTTATTGAAAAGCATCAGCTTTACGAAAAAAAGTTATAGAACAAAAAGTGCTCAGAATCACCTAAAGAATATTTATAAATTTTTCCAGGAGTTTTTGAGTGAATTTCTAATTTTTTAAAATTGCCTATTTTTGAAAAATTCTAAAATGGCTCAAAAATTTTTGAAAAAATTCAAACATATTTTTTTGATGATTTTAAACATGTTTTGTTCTATAACTTTTTTTCGTAAGGTTCAAAGCTGTCAAGAAAAAAAGTCATGAAGTTTAAGGTCATGCTGTTTCAGAAAAACCGCCATTTTGGAAAAACTAAGGGGAAAAAAAGTTCTCAACCAGGGTTTTCAAAACCTCAGACATCGAGGACGCGATTTCTGGCAATAATTTGCTTATTTGAATACAGCAACGTTAGTAAAATTGATTTAAAAAAAAACGTTAAAAATTCGTGACTTTTTTTTTAAAATGCAAAAAAAATAATGATTTTTTTTCTTTTTTACAAAATAAGCGCCAGATTCTGAAAGAGCATCCCCGAAAACTCCTTATATAGGATTGTGAACAAAATTGGATTTGTTTTTCTAACAGCACAGTGGGCTCGAAGTTTCATGTCCAAATTTATCGTTCTGCGCATTAATGGGCTAATGGTGATAAAATTTATCGATAGTGTAAATGAAAAAATTGTTTTAATTGTAAGTCCAAGTAAAATAGAGTTATTTCTTTTAATATTACTTTTACTACATTGGGTGCAATAAGATTTAATGATGGTTAATAGTATTCAGTATCAAACATTTTTGGAAACTTGCTTCGCATTAGGTCTGATAGAAAATTATGAGGAATGTCGTCGTGCTATTCAGGGAGCTGTTAGTTGGATGATGCTATGTAGCATACGTCAGTGCACCTTGGTGCACTGCCGTGCATCGAGGGTGACGGTCTGCTCTGTTTTCCGGTTCGTAAACAGCACAGCTTCGGTTTTGTGGTTAGCCAGTTTGGGTCGAACTGATTTCATCCACTGCTGCACTTTCTCGCAACCGTCTACGAAAATACGCTGAATGTCTTCCAAAGTCTTCCCGGTGATAACCAGTCTCGCATTGTCCGCAAAAACCACAATTCCAGCTCCTAGTGGTAGCTGGATCTTGAGTAAATCATTGTACATGATATTCGACAGAGGAGATCCTAACACTGAGCCTTGTGGGACTCTCCCAGGGATCTGATACTCTTTTGGTCCGTCTTCTGTGTCGTACCCTAGTATTCGGTTCCCCAAATACCTCTTGATAATTTTCTTCAGATATGCTAGTACGCCCAGCCTGTCCAGCGCCATGCATATATTCTTCCACTTGGCTGAATTAAAGGTATTTCTCACATCAAAAGTTGTATGCAGGCAATACTTCTAGCTTTCGTCCTTCCACCGCTTTCCAGAAAAAGATTCCTTCCCTTTACGGACAACTTGGTGGATAGCGTCGAGCATCGATCTTCCTTTCTTGAAGTCTTACTGATTGTCTGCTAGAAGATGTCCAACAGCGGCCTCTATACCGTTGGATATGAAACGTTCGAGCTTTTTTTCGGAAGTATTCAGCATGCACGGTGGCCGATAGGACGTCGGTTCATCCGATGGTTTATTGTCTTTAAGCAGGAGCACAGATCTATGTCGCTTCCATCGCTCGGGGAAGGTTCCCTCCGCGAGACATGTATTGTACATGTTTAGGAACATCTCGGGAGCCGGTTTGACTGTCGTTTTCAGAGCTACGTTGGGGATGTTATCCATACCAGGCGCCTTTCCGTTCCCGACTCTCCTGTTCTATCGGAAAAACTCATCTTGGGTGATCGGTGGGATATGCTCGTCTTCTTGCGTCACCTTATAGGTGAAAGGCTCTTGCTTGGAAAACAGAGTACTTACGATCCTCTCAAGTTGCTCGGGGCATTTCGGTTATCTTGACTGACCCATGAGCCGAGCCATGACGATCTTGTAAGGTCTTCCCCATAGACCATCGTCAACTGTCCTGAGCAGCTCCGCCCAACAACGTCTCTTGCTAATTTTAATAGCTCTGGCCAGTTTGGAACGTGACAACTTGAGCTTCTTCGTTTCGTGAAAAGTGGGTTTCCCTCTGGCTCTTTGAGATAGCTTCCTCGCTTTGTGGCACTCCGCCCGGCGGTATGCGATTCTATCACTCTGCTAGTATACTGGCGTATGCGAATTTCCATTTCCTCTCGTTGGCATAGCGACATCACATGCTCTTACAATTTTACGCATGATTACTTCCACTTTCTCGTCGGCTGATGATCTCTGAACACAGCCACCTTCCATATAGACACCCATGGCAGCTGCATCAAAGTCGCTTGTTTTCCAACCGGTGAACTTTTTCTTCTTTGGTGCCCGATTCTCCGACTCTCTCTGGTATCCAACTCTCCAGGTTATAGCACAATGATCACTGAGGCGTGCAGATATTTGAAATTGTCTAGCGTTTACTACCTTTGAGAAGACCACTGCTTACAAATGTAAAGTCTACCATCGGGCTAGCTTCACCACTGATGAGGGTTGATTTCTCTCTGTCCTTGATTATTGTCAGGTTGACCACCGGGATTTTCACCCGATCGTTATCAGTCGTGGGATTTCCCGCATTCGCGGTGGTGCCCACTTGGGTTAATACGTGTGACTCATACACTACTTCCATGTTTGGTTTATATTTGGGGTGCCTTCCTCTATCTAGTTTTGGTACACCCCGGGTATTTTATTTTTCCGGTCTCCTTCATTTCAGGTAGGCTGTCCCCTATACGCCATCTGGGAAGGCGCCCGATGCGAGACTAGCAACTCGGCAAAATTTTTTTCACTTTTTTTTTGAATTTTAGAAAAAACTGTATAGTCCTAAATGCAATGGTCGATTTTAGCGATTTTTTTATATTTTGGGTTACCTTTAATGTTCTAGAGAATTTCAGCATTAAATTTTTTTCTTCGTTCGAGCTTGCATATTTATTGTCATACAAAACTTTTTAACTTGCGATATCGAGCATCAAAATTGATCGAAAAATGCCCGAGATGTAAGACTTTGAATATGGCTATGTTTGTCAAAATTTTTAAAAATACCTACTTTTGAACCCCTGGTAAAAATTTCTCACCAATGTTTTTTCAACTTTTATAGCTTTGTAGTATGGGCTTTCAACCGTATCAATATATTAAAAAAGCCCTGTCCATTCATTTTAGGTTTTTCTTTAAAATTTTTCAATTTCAAAATATCGTTTTTTTTTTTAATAAAGAATCTTTACATGGCTTAGACCTTGCACACCTTTTATTTGACCAATTTTGTGACGAAGCTATAAATAATTGTTTAACGAACAAAATAATATAATGTATATTATAGGGAGGTAAAGAGTAAAGAATTTGTATGACTATAACGATTGTTTGTGAACGATATTTATGCTTTTGTATTAATATCATAGCTGTTCTTTGGCTGTTTTCTGTATCATCATTATGTGTGTAACGGCATGGATACAATGTCGCAAAAACGGTAATGTTTTATTGCAATAAAATGCTCCTGTTTCGGTTTACGCCTACACGTATTAACTGCGGGAGTAGGAACGCGTAAAAGTTAGAAATGGATATACCAATTAACAACGTTACGAAGCGCAATAAATGACACTATGACCGACATAGGCAAAAAAAACCGGCAAAAAGAATAGATTAAGACTTAAGATAACTTGCCTTTCGAGAAATGTAGTCGCCCGCGGCAGGTAGTGACAGCGTCCCAAGCTCAGGGGGAAGTTCAACGAGGCAGAAGTGGTAACTTAGAGAAATAATAGCACTCCAAATATTGTAATCTCTCTTTTAACTCTCAAATGTTGTATTAAATTCAATAGTTATTTTTTGAATAAAAGTACAATATTGTAGTCGATTTATAATGTTAGAAAGTTATGCGAGACTACAATCAGAGAAGCTTGCGTAAAAACTAACTTATTTTTTATACAAATTATTTTAAATCAAATAATACAATTTTTAGAAATAATTCTGTCACAATTCTGACCTGTCGAAATTATTCTATGTCCAAATTTCGCACATCAATATTTGTCTAAACTAATTTCATAAATTAGTTATGTAGCTAATTTACTTATAAATTTTCAATAGGGTGATCATACAATTGAAAAGTTTTGGTAACTTAGGTGCACACGTAAAATATTCAATTAGACTGAAGTTAAATATTTTAGTAAATAATTTTGATACGTACAAATCTACAGCCCTAAACTGCATAAGATACCAACAATTTAAGCCCAACTGGATTAAAATCCATCACCTCTGTGAACCTGCAGGTTACGCCAAAGTCTAAATTTTGACATTATGTAGAAAACAGCTTTAAAGGTGAAGTGACAAACTGCTTCTTCCTTTCCTTCGTACTCCCTTCTCTTCTCTAAAACATTAAAAAGTATTGTTTTTAGCTTAATTGTAACTGATGTTGTATTAATATTACAAGAAAAGATATGATTTACACAGTTGTGTTTTAGCAGGTATGGACTTAAGGGTTCATACCATTTTATCACTTTCAAAAAATCGAAAATTTTTTTTTAATGGATTTCGAAAGGAAAATATATAAAAAATGCTGTGTAAAAATTTCAAAACGATCTGATCACTGCAAGTGTGCGTTTTGTCGATTTTAGTTTGGCGCACTCTACGGCATGTGGGTCGCGTTTTCAAACTTTAAAATCGTTTTTCTCAAAACCACTTTTTTCCGGGTGGCGTGCACGATTTCTCAAAAAATATTCAACCGATCATTACCAAATTTTAACCACGTCTTCGTCACATGTATAGCTATCGCCGGAACTAGGATTACGTTAAAATTTTAATTTTAACTATATTTATCAACCTAAAAAAGAAGCAAAAAAACACGATTTTTCGAAACGATTTTTTTGAAAAGCCAGCATTTTGTTATTTTTGCATGAAATTTAATTATCCTAGAACCGACGATAGCCACAGTCCTACTGAATCTATATTTTTTGAATTTTGTATTTCCGATGATTTCTCGCTTCAAAATCACGCACGCCATCAACATCCGTTTTTTAGAGACGCTCAACTGTTGTCACAGTTGTACATAAATAAACAATGTAAAATTTAAAAAAAAAAATTTTTTTCTATACCTTAAGGGTGCTTTTATTAAACTCAAAAAGATTCATATCGATATCTATTATACAAACTATTAAAAAAAATTCATAAATATAGCTTAAATTTTAAGCGTGTAAAGTGGTATGAACATCTGTGAAACTGAGAAAGGACTGGTTGAGCAGGTACAAATTTCTGTAAAAAATAATCATATTAAATCAGTTCACACAATAAAATATGTAGCTGTGATTAAAATATTCAAAAGATCATAAGAAACATACGTATAAAAGTAAAATAGTAATTCAAAACCTATTTCAATATTATAAAAGCAAATTATATAAAGAAAAATAAAAAAATCTTTAATGTATTGAATATATAAAGAAAAGTTTAGTACAAGAGAAATTCAATGCTGATTATAAATAAATGCTTGACTGATGTGAGAAAAAAAGTAAGAAATTTGTAACTTTAGTTAGTAGAAAAAAAGTAACAAATATGCAACTTACTGCATAAGAGTTATCGCAACTAGAGGTTCAGCTATAGCTCTTAATCCTTCGGATGATTGTATCCGAAGCATATTTCATGATAATTACTCTCTGAAGATCTATCTGGATGTAGCTTCTTCCAATAGCTATCTGGATCTAATAATAATTACTGCTGCAAATGTGAAAAAGAAATTTTCACAAAGTATCTATGCTTTTTAGAATATTTTTTATTCAGTTAATTTAAACTTATCTAATATTCAGTTGATTGAAGTTCTGGATGAACACAAGGTAGAATTTAATTTTAGCAACTATCTATGTCAATGAAATTAATATCCAACAAATAAAAAATAAAAACATTTGGGCGCACAGAGCAGCCAACGCTTACAGCTGACCCTACGAGGCAGCGATCATGACGCATAGCTATGTTTCGTGGCGCCTTGCAGCGGCGTCTTTCGAATTTTTTACCAGCTGAGCGCGCGATTTGAGTTCGTGAATCGCATTTAAAATTTTTGTATGTGTTGAGATTACGTATATATGTATAAAATATATAAACATTAATTTAGTTAACATATTTTCGTAGTTTATGTGTCGCTAAAACGCTTTTTTCGTAGTATTTTGTGTTAAAAAATTAATTAAAAAATTATTTTTGTAAATTTGTAATTATCATTTTGAAATATTAAGTTTTTTTTTTCTTTAACCGTAAAATTGGTTGTAAGAAATTGGTTCTTGATGTGGCTTACGTTTGTGCGATAAGATCCAAATCGATAGAAACTGATGGCACGTTTTTATAGAAGTTTGTTGACATGTTTGCTTATATCTTCGGGAATTTTTCAAATATGTCATCCAACTTTTTTTACAAGTTTAGAATAATATATGGAATCGAAAAAACAAATAAAAAAATATTGATTTTTTCGAAATTCAAAGGTGTCCTCCCCCCTTAAGAAATCGAAGACTCAAATAAATTTATCTTGTGCGTAAAGGGGGTTATACATACACGTTTCTTGTCTGGTGTCATTTGGTATCACGGAACACGTTGAGGTTTTTCATCTCTGTAGTTAAGAGACATGCGAGTTATAATAAAAAATGTTAAGATGAGACAGCTACTTTGAAGTTTTACGGATGAAAATTAACAGCAGAATGAGCCTTTAGAGTATAAAAAATGTTGATAGAAAACTTAAATTTTACGTGACATCAAGGGATGGCGAACAAGGGATGTACATAGAATCACAGTAATTAAGCCTTCTGTGTTGTACTTTCGGCTATTACACAGTCTTCTGACACACATATCACGTCAACCTCAGAGTCTAACGTGTACAACATCCAGAACTTGTTACAAGTACGAATCCGTTTTCGCTAGGGTTTATGTTCTTCACTTCTGCCTCCTTGAACCTCTCGCCGAGCTTGGAACGCTGTGACTACCTACCGTGGGCGACTTGATGTTTCGAAAGGTAAGTTATCTCAATTCTTAATCTGTTCGTTTGTTATGCCTATGTCTGTAATAATGTCATTCATTGTGCTTCGTAAGATTGTTAATTAGTATATCCATTTCTAACTTAAACCGAAACAGGAGCATTTTATCGCAATAAAACATATCTGTTTTTGCGACATTGTAACCACGCCGTTACACACATAATGATGATACAGGGAGCAGCCAAAGAAGAGCTGTGATATTAAAACGAAAAAAATTGTACCCTTTATTATACTTTTTATATTTATACAAAAAATAGACATGTTTTAGACACAAAGAAGGTAGGTTATGCCTGTATGGCAGACAGCACCGTAATGGGGAAAGAAAATTTTGTTCGGCCAACGTCATCTTTGTGCAATTGTGGTCGAGCGGTTGAAAGCCGTGAGGGTAATGATTTCACCCATAAGCACCTGAGTAGCGATAACAGCGAGAACTCTCTGGTTAATAGTGCTTAATGATAAGAAATGTGATGCTGAAAATTTGCACCAGATTCCCCTTCAAGAGAGTATGACTGGCAATTGTAGGATAGCGGTGGCGCCAGCCTCTCGCTGTATGGCCCGTTCGATATCGAAATTATCGGCATACTTCCTTATTTTTGCGGTTTTCACTCTTTCAAGATCCGTGTGGCTCCTCTTGCACTTGGAATCCCTGACGTCTAAGATTACGACCCAGCTAGGGGAGTACAGCGTCGTATCTGTCAATTCTGGCCTTATGGGCGTGGGGCAGATCTGCAAGACATGGTTGTTGGTTTCTTGCGCCATGCATCCCGCGTGATAGTTTCCATCCAACGAAGGGTAGGAATTCCTAGCCCTCCTTACAATCCAGAGGCATGGAAGTAGCCTACCGATGTATCGTTCGGCATAGCCATCCATTGACTCACAAAGGCACGCACCATCTTCTCGACGTTGCGGATGTCGCTGATGTTAACTTTTCCCAAAGCCACGTGATATTAAATTTTGGGAAGTGCACCGGACTTAAGTGCGAAGATCCGCTGTTGAGGTTTAAGTGGTACATTTGTTAAGCGTTCGAGAAGGGGGCTGAGCTGGTTTATTAGCCAGATCGGTCAACGTCCTTCTGAGGGAACTCGATCCCCAGATACTTCCACGAATCTTCTCTTGAGAGCGCGCGCAATGGCTGATCATCACATATCTTTACGTAGCGGCATATTCTCTGCGCCTGGCCTTCCTGCGGCTTAGCTGATGCTGGGCTGTCGGTGGTGGTCGACGGTTGTGCAAGCAAGACGAAACAATGTCTCGCAGATACAGAGATAGTGGCTCGACGGTTGCGTTCTTGGTGGAGTTATTAGCGTCGCATACGATACCCTAGAGGCGCTCTGCTTCGAAGCAGGTAGTGTTTGCTCTCGGCAGATTCTGCAAGTATATAAGTAGAGGACTGGAGGTAGGGGAGGAAGAAGAAACCCCCCCTTGTCCCGGCGTCGGCGCCGTTTCGTGTCTCAGTGTTGGTGATAGTGGGGCTCCGCCTCCTGGAAAGTCACGGTTGGAGAATTGTTAAGCCACGTTCTTGTATATCGGGGAACGTCAGTACTGGCTGATAGCTGTCGTGGTTCGATGAGGGAACGACTCCTGCAGAGCCTGGTTGATTGAGCGGACTCGTTGGGTGATCAGCTCGGCCTTTCGATGAGCGAGAAGGGAGGATTCTTCGACCGTCCAATTAATTGTCTCTACAATGATTCGCTAGTCGTTTCAGGTCGGATAGGCACGTCGATGGTGTTGCCCTCTGCCGATGGTGGCTTGCAAGCTTCTTCTACACCCCGTCAATCGCAGTGGATGACGGCTTTGTCCTAAGAAGGCTGAATGTTGGGAGAGGTCACTAGAGCAGACCGGCCTGTAGGTCGTCTGCTATTGTCATCTGAGGCTTGGTTTGTAGTAGTAAGGCCAGCTTAAGATGGCCGGAGGAGTTGGCAGCCCCTGAGACCCATGTCACCGAGACTCCAATTCATGCGAAGCATGAACGAGCGCCTCCGCTGGGGAGGAGAAGTCACGGTTTGCCCCGGGTACGAGCACCCTGGAACTTACTCGCCTTTTCCCTCCTTTCCCGCAACTTTGGAGGGCCCCGAAAAAATCGATAATCACCATCTTAAAATGAGTGGATTGAAATTTTTATTCCCAGAGCTCTCTTCAATCGAGGAAAATTCAGGAAAAAACTCCGACTAGTAGGAGGAAGGATTCGAACCCGCGACCCTAGAGTCGTGAGGCAAACCCCCTACCAGTGAGCCGAAGCTGCATAAATATCATTCACAAGCAAATGTTATAGTCATACAAATTCTTTACTCTCCATCTCCATACGATATGCATTATATTATTTTGTTTGTTGAACCATTATTTATAGCTTCGTCACATAAAATTGTTCAAATAGTGTGTGCAAAGTCTGCAAAACAATATTTTAAAATTGAAAAATTTTAAAGAAAAACCTAAAAGGAATGGAGAGGGCTTTTTTAATACATTGATACGGTTGAAAGCCCATACTATAAAACTATAGAAGTTGAAAAAAAATGGGTGAGAAATTTTTCCAGGAGTTCAAAATAGGTATTTTTTAATATTTTGACACACATAGTCATATTCAGTCTTATATCTCGGGCATTTTTCGATCAATTTTGTTGCTCGATATTGCAAATTAAAAAGTTTTGTATGACGATAAATATGCAAGGTCGAACGAAGAAAAAAATTTAATGCTGAAATTCTGTAGACCATTAAAGATAATCTAAATGTTAGCACTAAATCTTGATAGGAATTGATATTCAGTAGAGGCACAAAAACGCTCCACTAGATTTTCCCTAGAAATTTCTTGCAGGCTTAAGGAAAAAAGTTATTTTGTTTTCGCGGAGACGAAACTTTGACCTTTGATTAATCGAATACGAAAGCATCTTGCACCACGAAACTTTTTGCAGATAGAATGTTGTAAATAATGCTCTCAAATGAGTATCTCATATGTTTCATTTACTTGTGCAATTATATAATACGTGAAATATGCCAAAAAATTAAGGTTAGAAAACCCAATATCAAAGTATATAAGGAAGCATCATCGCCTTTGTTATTTATAGATACTAGCAGTGCAAGAGCGCGCTGCGCGCCCCCTACCGTGGGTCAATCTAATTTTACATGTTCATTTCAAATCGACCAATCGCAATTATTAAAGGTGACAATCTCGAGTCCATCTCTTTTTTATATAGGATATATCACCTATATGAGAACTTTTTGTTTTGAATGTTATAAAAATTAATTTAAAGACTATTATTACCTATACAATTTTAAATAATTAATAAAGAAAATGAAGTTAGATTCTATAATGTTAAATTAACGTGTTTTTGATATTTTTTTGATTTCTAAAATTCAATTTTTTTCAAATCCATGCTTACACTTTTATTTTCTCCAATATCGGCCGTATTGTAGACCTATTTATTTTTTGGTATATTTTATAAGAAAATCAGAGTACAGTTTGTTATAGCATGTGTCCAAACATCTCTGTTGTAAATTATAAATGGTCATAACAGTTAATAACTGTTCAAAATTACTCAACACTGTAATTATTTCAAATTGCTTATCAATGTTACAAAACGTAAGATTTTGGAAGCATTTTCAAATAGTTTTTAGTAACTTTAAATAGTTTGAACCAGTTTTAAATAATTTTGAATGATATTTAAAATGAGTTAATGATTTGTAATTAATTAAACTTTTATTAAATAATAATAATAACTATTGAATATTAGTCGACTGATTATAAGCAGTCGATTATAACATAAATTTGCACAGTTATTACAAAATTGTAATCCAATTAACGCGGTTTGGTAGCAAGAATTGGTTAAATTACGAAATATATGTATAAAATATATTCATTGTAAATAGTAATACACTGCACTCATGCTAGAGCCCTCTCTGATGCCTTTTTTTCTAAATCTATGCTCTTTTATTTCTCATGCTCTTCTTTATGGGCCATATTCGAGATCTATTTGCCTCTATTTCTATGTTACAATGAAATTTGTTGTACCATGTATTCAGAATTAACGTCTTAACAAAATAATTAACAGTACACATTAACCCTTACGTTATGATTTACATTACACAATTTCTGTATTACGAATTTTTAATTATACTATCAATGATCCTCTTCCATTTCGAAGCTGCGAAAATTGAGATATTCATGAGAATGTGTGCAATCTTATAAAATAAATAGTTATCCAAAACCATGGTGATAAAAAAGCAACCTAAAACAATTTGAATGCGAATACAGTAATAGCAGAGGCGCGCGAAGTGCTTCAATGATTCTAGTCTCTACAAAAACTTACTAGCGGGGACAGACACTCAAACCGGGACTGCTCCCCTACACTATATTCTTATAGATGTATTATGACGATACTAGTTAATTTACTCGACGATCGTGTTCTCTGTACTTTTTTAATTGTAGCTTTCTTTTTATCTTTGTTGTTCTTTTTAGATAATAACAGCATACACTTATATTTATTAAAAAATATTATAACATTACAAAACAGAATTATTATTAAGCATTCCCTTCATTTTTGCTGCGTGTCTGTCGGGGACGAGTTTTACAATTCCTATGGTTATCTATCTGAATTATTATTTGTTGTTCCCTGTTAACTGAACTGAACCTAACCAAATTTTGTGTGTGGTCTAGAATTTAAGTTAATACTCATTGAGAGGCTTATCCTTTTTTACTTTCACAATTTCCGTGATTCAGTTTGTAATTAATTTACACCTCATACTTTCCTTTTGTTTGTATTGATAATGTTTGCGTATGCCCGGTTTTTTTTGTGGCGAGACTCATATTTATAATTTTCATATAGTGTTATTGAATCACTATAGATTAGCAAACTTTCATATTATTTGAAGTAAATTATTTATTCATTTATTATAGTTAACCTTATGTTTTAGGTTGGATGTTTCACAGTTGATCAAGTAGGTTTCGATGAAGAGACTTCAATTGATAATACACAATTTTTGTTGCCATCTGATAATTGTGAACATTCTGTTGATCCAGAAACTCAAGCTCGCTTAGAAGCTCTTTTGGAAGCTGCAGGCATTGGAAAATTGTCTTCTAGCGATGGAAATCATCTTCCAGATCACGAAGTACTGCGTCGTCTAACTTCTAGTGTGTCTTGTGCTATAGATGAAGCAGCTGCAGCTTTGACACGTATGCGCAGTGATAACGCAGTTAGGTCTCAAAATGAAAAACGTTCATTAATTGAAGCTTGCTCCGATGGTGACGTCTGTACTGTTAAAAAATTATTGACAGAAGGAAGAAGTGTACATGAAACAACTGAGGAAGGAGAAAGCTTACTGTCACTTGCGTGTTCTGCTGGCTATTACGAACTAGCACAGGTTTGTTGAAGCACTACTATATAATAATTTTACGAAAAATAATCTATTAACTTTCGCAAAGGCAATTAATATTGTTTAACCCGTACATATAAATAATAAAAAACTAATGAGTGGTCCGTGACTTTGCTGGTGTCACGGGCTCAGCTCGACCGTCACCCGAGCCCTGACGCATCCGCTTCACGACAAGGATTAGACACTCGCGATGCTCTCCAGCAAGCATCGCGACGTTAGCTCAGTGGTAGAGCGCGGGCCTACAAACCTCGAAATCGTGTGTTCGAATCCCGCTCGTCGCATATTTTTTACGCGACTTATTCAGTCTGTCCTTTCATACTGGTAAAGGTGCACGTCTGAACTAGTGGAAATTCGGTCGCTCAAGGGGTCGATAGTTCGATTTTCAGTAAAGTCACTCGGAATTTTTTTCTGAGTTTTTTTTTCCATGGGAAAAAATCCTGGACGCTGGCTGTCTCAAGGCGGGTTTTTCCCTGGAATTTCCTCTTGCTTCATAGGCGTAAGCTTGGGTGAATGCGAAACAGTGGTAGAGAATTTGTAGGTAAGGTAATTAGGTATTCAATCCAATGCCTTCTGCAAGGAGCGCCAATCTTACTGGTGAGGAGCCGCTCTCTGAAATACGGAATCTTCTCTGGCAAGGGTACACTGGGAAGTGGGTAGGATGTTCTCTTGAGGCAGAGCGTGTCGGCTTAACCGGCACTATGCGTATCTGAAATACGTCCTCACCGGAAAAGCTTCCCACGAAAGGGTAAACTAGAAAGGATACACTTGCTGAGCCTAAACGCCACCTGACCCGAAGTAATGTACATAACAGTTCCGGACCGGTTTTTTGATGAACACCGTGAAAAAGGTTCTAGCTGTTTAGTGGGTAGGGATCCCTCATACCACGGATCTCGACGCACAGTGGAAAATCTGAGCTCAAAAGTGATCAAAATTAATATTTTAAGAGAATTTTTGAGATAGAAAGCTTTTCTTTGCGGTGTTCGGCAGGTGTAGTAATTTTTCTCACAGGCTTGTAATCACTGCGGCAGTTTTATCTCAAATATCCTCTATTGCGTTAAAAAATGATGTCCCTTCTATTGACTGTCACGTTGCAAGTATTAAAGATACGAAAATAAAGAAAAAAAATTAGAAGTAGAAAGTAAAAAATTTGTGCTCCGAATTGTTAAAGAAATATTGATGTTTTAGAAAATTATAAGCCATCAAAGATTAGTTTAAGAAATGGTTAAGAAAACAATCCATTTAATCGCTGGAAATGAAGACAAATTTTCATCTCTTCTTATGAATATGTACACACACATACACACACACACACACACACCCACGCACGCACGCACGCACGCACGCACGCAAAAATTTGTCTTCTTTTTAAGTCATTAAATGGACTGTATTTTGCACCATATTTTTACTGTATCTTTGATTCCTTATAATTTTCTGAAAAATCAATATATTTTTAATAAATCAGAGCATAAATTTGAGCTACTTTTATAATTGGTTTTCCTTGTTTTTCGTACCTTTAGTACTTGCCATGTGTTAGCCAATAGAAGGGACATCATTTTTTGACGGAATAGAGGATATTTGAGATGAAATTGTCGCATAGTGATAACAAGCCTGTGAGAAAAAGGATATAGGTATGTCGTTTTAACGGAAACGGATTATCATAGGTAATCACTACACCTATCGAACCTCGCAAAGAAAAACTTCCTATTTCAAAAATTCTCTTAAAACATTAATTTTGATCATTTTTGGGCTCAGATTGGCCATTGTGCGTCGGGATCCGTGGTGTGAGGGATCCCTACCCACTATACGCCCAAAACCTTTTTCACGGTGTTCATAAAAAAACCGGCACGGAACTGTTATGTACATTACTTCGGATGAGTTGGCGTATCTATGTCCTGCTGTAAACTTGTCTGTTTTGTCTGGCCTGCCTATTCCTTTTTGTCTGTGTTAGTTTTCAAGGCAACCGTCAGTCTTTTTGCCTTGTAGTACGTGAGTCATGTAACCTGTTATGTCCCCTCAGTTTTGTTAGCTTAAAAGCAATGTGTTACACGCAATACCCGTAAAAGCAGTGGGGACACGCGAAGAATGTGTGCTCCACGTCATCTCTTTTATATTCACAGTACCTGCAGGACGGACTCGTTACCTTCTCTATCCGGTGCAGATACCGATGGAAATATTCGTGCCCGGAGAGCAACCGGGTTAAGTAAGAAGTTGACCTCCAAAGCTCTCTTCCTCCACGAGCGCACGTCTTTGATTAGGCGTCTTGTCCGCTTGTCTTTGTCAGCAATCGTACCATCAATATCTCTGTCAGTGCGTCTGTTCCGGCCCTCTCTCTTCCCTTCTCTGCGCTCGTCTCATAAACCTTTTTTCGTTTGAGAGGTAGAAGGTCTATCGGGACAACTCCGGTGATCACCAGCACTGCCGATTCAGAGACGATACGGTACACGCACGCGGTACGCACCGCTCCTCGTCTTTGCACTACCGCAATCTTCTTGCGGTACTTTTCTATTCGCGTCGTGTCCGCCCATATCTCGGCTCCATACAGGAGCACCGAGTGGGTCACCGTCATCAGTACTATGCGTACGCTTGGCTTTGGTACCTTCGTGTTTGCCATGAGGTGGGATAGGACGGCCGTCATTATGGCTGTTCTATTAGCGGCGCCTATGATGGCCGGAAGGTCACCCTCGTATACTGTCACCTCCAGATACTTGGCGGATCGCTCGGGTCGCACAGTCGTTGCTCCCAGGGTCGTGGGAATTGTCGTGTCTATCTGTTTTCTAGTTAAATACAGTAATTCCGTCTTCTGCATTACCAACTGGAGTTCCCTGCTTTGCATCCATTCGTTCACCCATCCCGTGGCCTGTGTCCGTCTCAACTGAGCCAGGCAGGCATTCCTGGTCACTATGACGATGGTCAAGTCGTTCGCTGACGTAATAAGATAAACCCCAGGAGGCATTACTTTTTTGGTTGGCCCCGGTCTCCATCAAGTATGTGATGTGTCAATCTGGTAGGTAGGTTTTCAATACTCGGCGGAGGTAGGGCGACAGTGTTAAGAAATCTGAGAATGCCTGCACAATGTTCACCCACTTCGCCGAGTTGGAGATGTTGCGTACGTCTAGTGTTGCCATGAGCGCTATTGATCTGTCTTTGTGGGGTTTCGTCTGTGCTCTGTTAAAGGAGTCGACCACTGGATTGCTTCAATCGTCGACCGTTCTTCTCTGAAACCATACTGACGGACGTTCAGGCCGCCAGCATCCTGGATGGCCTGCTGGATTCGCGGTCTAAGCAGGCTTAGCGGTTTGTAGAAAGACGGCGAATACAGATCTCCACCCTTGTTTTTGTCAATGAGGATTGATCCCGCCGCCTGCCAATCTTTGTCGAACACACCTTCCAGCAGGCATATGTTATACAGGTCCAAGAGCATACTCGGACGTTGTTTCGCAACTATTTCGAGTACTTTCACTGAGACGCTGTCCAGGCCGGGCGCTTTCCCTACCGCGAGCCGTGACACCGCCGTGCTGAGCTCACAGCCGGTCAATGATCTTATTCATTGTCTTTTCACCTCTGATCATGGGTGGACCGTGCCATCCCAGAGGGCGGGTCACTATGGTATAACCCGTCCCCCAGGGGTTAGAGTTAACGTCGCTAATCAGTTCGGCCCAACGTTTCTTTTTGCTGTCGCAATTCTCGTTTTTATTAGTATTATTATTATTTATACCAGATTTTGTTACAAATTAGTAATACTGTAAAGGTAAATGCAATTATTTGTGCGTAGAGCTGGAGATGCAAAATAACGTAGTATAAAACATACTAAGTAAAAACATTACTTCTAAAGTAAAATTGAATGATACATTAACTTTAATTTATGTACATAATTCGAAATCGTAGCTATAAATATAATATATATAATATGTGATGTAATATACAAAATATTAAATATTGCATTATTACTTTTGTATACATAATAATTGGCGTTTTAATACTGATTACTGAGTAATGATTCTCATTGATTTCTTTAGTTTGACTCTAGACGATCTATTTGAGATATTCATCGTTTAACTATGTAACATCAAAATTGATGTTACAATATGAACGTTAGATGTTATTTTCTTTTAAATAAAATTTGTACACTTGACCTAAAGTTGTCAAGAAGAAACACCTAAAAGCGTGTGAGCCTGGATTGAAGAGGAGGCTCTAGGCAGTCTGTATATAATTATTACCCGCGCATACATGGGAAAGGCCCTATCGACACTGAAAACTTATCTTCGCACACACAAGATGATCTGCAGCAGGGGCAGGAAGTCGCAGCCATGGATGATCCAGAGTGAAAGAGGCTAGAAGGCTCCTCTCGATGCTCTAAACTTGTAGTCGAAGTAAGCTGTCAGATACTGACCCTGGAAATGGAAAACCACATTAATACTAAAAGAGAAAAGGCCCTCACTGGTAAAATAGAAATATGAACCTGAACCCGGGAACGATAACAGGTCACAGCACTACCTAGATCGAAGACGCTCCTGATAAATAGGGAATAAGCTGGAAACCATGGTAGTACAGTTGCGCCTGAAAGAAGGAAGTAATTAGAATATGACACAGGGAAAAGAAAGTTGAAATGGTACGTAACTTCCGACTTGAAGGAGAGGCGAGCTGGACTTAAAGTTCAAACAGCAGTAACGAGTCGACCAGGACCAAGAGGATAAATCCAAAGAAGAGATCGAGATAAACAGCTACCGCTGGACAGGAATTATAATAATCACACCGGGGAAAAACAGCCAGCTATCTGAAGAAGTGAACTGGTGCAAGGAGCGCTCAAAGGGACAGTCCATTTATGTCTCCTCCGCTGAGGTAGTGGAAAAGCTGGTAAAATATGCAAAGTGTGGCAGCGTCTGCATCAGTGAAAGGCCACCTCTCAGTGCACCTTCAATAATCTCCTTATACCTGCAATGCAATGACAAAGAAATATTTGAAAAACAGGCAAGCAAAGAGATAGAGTGAATGCACTGATCTCACATGTTTATATGTGTTTGAGAATGCCGTAAATTATATATGAGTAACATACTGTGGGTGGTAAAAATAAATGTGAACAACATTGAGAAAAATTAAATTGTAATATATTAAAACTGTTTATGAAATCTTAATAAATATTACACAATTACTGTCGATGAGAAATAATTACAATTGCTTAATTATGAAAGTCGCTATAGATATTTAAAGTGTGTGTAAATGTTACAATATTGGATGTGTGAGTGTTACAACATTATGTTTCTGTAAATGAGTTTTACAATTTCAGTGTTTAGTTTGAGTTTGTGTATGTTGTGTGAGTTACCGAATTGAATATTGCCGTTACAAATGTGTGTAGTCACGCAGATGAGTAAAATGATGCTGCTGATGTTAAGATTCACAATTAAGTATTATTGATT
>JAWWEQ010039726.1:0-18763 GCA_035583055.1 Torymus tubicola
ATCCTGAGACAGATCCAATATTGTATAACACTGTGGTCAATAATATGATACATAGTCCATGTGATAACAGATGTATCATGTGATAACAGATAATACCCAAGAGAATTTCGAAAAGAAATTATAATGTCGCCTGATGGATATCCGTATTATAAACGTAATATAAAGAAATGATGGGAAAAAAATTATGCGTCCTAATCAAACTGTATGTAGACAATCGATTTGTAGTACCATATTGTCCTGGGTTATTACGCATATTCAATTGTCATATAAACGTTGAAGCGCCTTGCGTGCACTTGATTGAACAAGACGGCTGCGAGAGCTAGCAAGCTTCGATGCGCCACAGCTGCGGGAGAAGTGTGGTCGATGCTGATGCTGAGAAGCACGTTTGGCTAGGTGCGCGGATTCCGGTCGAGAGAGCGAACACCTGGTCGTGGAAATCCGACTCAGAGACGGCGCGCAGGGTAAGGCACTGCTTGCGCGGTTGTATGTACGGCTATCGCCGGAACTAGGATTATGTCAAAATTTCAATTCTTACTATATTTTTCAACCGAAAAAAAACCCAAAAAACCCGATTTTTCGAAAAATTTTTTGTTAACATCCGCCATTTTATTACTTTTGGATGAGATTCAATTATCCTAGTTCCGAAGATAGCTACGGCCCTAATTAATCTAAATTTTTTTTAATTTTGTATTTCAGGTGACTCTTTGCTTCAAAATCATGCTCGCCATCAATATCCGATTTTTATTGAGACGCTCAGTGGTTATTGTACATAAATTGTACAATTGTTCATAAATAAACAATGTAAAATTGTTTCATATACAATAAGAGTGCCTTTATTAAGTCCAAAAGGATTTATATCAATATCTATTATAGGAACTTAAAAAAAAATTCATAAATTGCTTAAATTTCAAGCGTCAAAATATAATTGCTATATTAATGCAATACTAAAATGAAAATATAGACAGAGAAAAATACCGTATTAAAAATTTTTATATTAGGCGAATAAACTTACTTTGTCGAAATTTAGTATTTTTTTTACTAAATATTAGTATACTTTTATTATTAATAAATAGAAAAAGTTCTGAAATTTAATATAACTCATAGTATCAATTTTTGCTAGATAATAGATTACAAATTTTTTATATAAATTTTAAATAGAACAGAAAGAAATTCCGCATGAAAATCCTGACATATATAGAGAAGCGTAAGTAACTGTCACTTTGAGTTCCGTGCAGATTTTTGCTTGGATTTTCATGTAGTTCTAGACGCAAAATGTTCACTTGGATTTCCAGGTTGATTTTTGCATGGTTCTGATTTCCACATTGAATTCAGTACCAAATCCTATGTTGAATTCGATACGGACATCCGTTTTGATATTTTCATCAAAGTATATTCATTGCTTTTTCATGAGTATCTTCAAAAGATAATTTAAAAATTTTACTTACAGAGAAAAGAATAATGAATGAAAAACCTCAGAAGAATGAAGAATATGTACTATGAAAATGGCAAACTTTTTTTACTAAAAATATTGTTTATTATGAAATTTTTCAAACTAACAATATTTAAATCTATTTTGTATTAAATTGTTCCAGTTGATTAAAATAATTAATTAAAATTTTTTAATAAATATGTATTGGCAAGTACTCTAAATGGCGAATATTTGTGAAATGAGAGTTGTTAAATAGTTCTTTTTCACCATAACCTGCCCGAAAGTACCAATTTCCCTTCCGGTACCGAATCGGAAAAGTGATATTTTTGGCCTGGGTATGGTGAAAAAAAGTATACGCACCACGGGAGGAAATTTACACTAGTTGTGGACTTTCCAAGTTTTTTCCTCCTTAGATGCGTAATATACTATTACAGCAAACATTGTTGACAAAAATGCTACTAATAAAATCATCATTTTAATAAACTGGAAAAATTATAATAACAATAACATCCCTGTAGAATATTTTATATTTTGAAAGTTTTTAATTTAATGAAATATCAAGGTAATGGTGAGGTAGTTTTTCAGTAATTTCATTTATGACATAAATGATTAAAATTGATTAGTTATTATTTTCAGATTTACAAACTGAATTCCATATATCTTCGTAATGATGTATACTTGTCTCAAAAACTTCAAGTTGTTTTGTAAGATCACCTACTTGTTCAGCTAATGTCCGTTCCTCCATAAAAGCTTGTAACGGTGGAGCACTTTGACATTCTCGATAAAATGTACCCAAATCACTATTTGTATTTGTTGTTGCAAAAGGAGTTTTCTGAAAAAAGAGAACATTATTTTAACAATAACAATAAAAACTTTTTATTGTTAAGTTTTTTGATCCTCTAAAAAATTTGTAGTTTGTATATTCCATATAAGTTACAAATTTTTGTATAAAATTATGCTGCGCGGAAAGAAGTTCTCACTTTCCACCCGCTACGCCACGTAAAATCATAACGCTCCACGAGAGTAAAATTGGACAGCCCACATCTCGTGGCAATTTACACAGAGATATGGACTGTCCAAGTTTTTTCCTCCCTAGGTGCGTAATATACTATTTATCTTTAAATCTTATAATGAAAAACATACTTCTTAAGGGGTTTTGACTTCATTGCATTTTATAAAAATAAAGCAAAATAAAAATTTTATTCTATTTTCCAAACTATTTTATTTTTAAATTTATAAAATCAGTTTATATCTACTAGACATTCTGACATTAAAACTTCTATATTGCAAAGAGGATAGCACTATATAATAAATAATAGGCTAATAAAGAACAATATCCACAGAATATATATTTAATTATTTTTCACAAAGTGTGACCTATGAAACCTGTATAATTTTTTGAGGATAGTAATATAAGAAATTTGAAAAAATTTTTAACCACTTTACTAAATAGGGAAGGTATAAAGACATTTATTGAAAATTAATGTCTACCCAAATTCAACTTACAAAATAAAATAAGGCAGTCGTAGACATTCTCCTTTTTGTTTGAAAAAATGAGACCATTTTTAAGCATTTTCATTTTCTATACCTTCAGTGCTTGATAAATTTTGAACTTATTAGCTATTATAAATTTTAGCAAAATGAATCATTTAGTTAACGGATTATAAAATTGAAAAAAAAAACAGATTTGTTTCTTTTCTAATTTTAAGACTAGTCTCCATATTGTATACAAGTTTAATCTCAACATTGTATAACTAATTAAGTATTTACACAGAAACTTTAAAAAATAATCCTGAAGTGAGTCGAATATCCCTTTTGAATAAAGAATAAAATTAAATATATCAACTAGGATCTTACAAAATCTTTCACCAGTAAAAAGTAATATGGTGAATAAATTGAATAAACCATGTAATAGTATGTTACACAATAAGGGAGGTAAAGGATAAAGGCCAGTCCAGGGCACGTGTAAATTCCCACCTGAGCAGAAGGCGAGAGTGGCAAACATGTCCTCCGGAGTGGACCTCTTTATCCCCATGTTGCATATACGAGTTTTCATCATTCCCGGTCGAAAATACCACATTCGCGTTTCGGAGCCGGGAGCGAAAGTGGTACTTTCGGCCAGAGTATGGTGAAAATGCTATTTAGTGCAGGAGCAAGGGAGGTTCCCATAGCCTTTTCAAAAGGCAATTTGACACTAAGTATTTTTTTACGTATTTTTTCATGCAGAATCCGAATTTCGATGGTGGATTGTTGAAAAAATCCGTCTTTATTTGTGGTAAATTTATTGAAATTGTTTATTTTTTTTTACTAAAAAAAATACGGTCGTATTCTTCAGGTCATTTTAAACAAAAAAGTCTCTTACAAGTTTTGTGTGAAAGTGAATCTGAAAGCCGTAAAAATTCTCAAACCTTGACAAAACCCACTGATCGGCGATGGCGCATGGATCGGGCGCCATCGCACAGTAGGCTGGGTAAGGGAAAAAATCGGAAAAAGTGCTGATTCAATTTCTGAATCGTTAAAAAATATTTCTAGAAACAGATTCTTGTAGGTAATTAGATTACCTATCAATACTCGTTTCCTCCAAATGCCCTACATTTCATGAACATTGCATAAACCATACAAATCACCAACATATCTTTGTAAAATGAAATTTTTTTTTATTTTGTTGTCAGTTGGATTTGTACCTACAAAATAAAAAAAATTGTTGTTTTACAAATAAATGTTGGGGATTTGTATGAATTTTTCGTGATTTTCTTCGATTTCGTAAATTTCGGCAACGTTTATGCAATGTTCATGAAATGTAGGGCATTTAAGGGAAATGGATATTGACAGGTAATCCAACTGCCTACAAAATAAAAAAATATTTTCATTTTACAAAGAATTGTTGGGGATTTGTATGGATTTTCTACGATTTCTGCAATTTCGGGAACGTTTATGGAATGTTCATGAAATGTATGGCATTTGGGGGAAACGGGTATTGATAGGTAATCTAACTACCTTTAAGAATCTGTTTCTAGAAATATTTTTCAACGATTTACAAATTGAATCAGCACTTTTCTGATTTTTCCCCGTACTCAGCCCACTGTGCATCGTCGCCAAATAAGTACCACTCATTTTCTAAAACTTTGTGAATTTTTTACGGTTTTGGGATGCACTTTCACGCAAAACTTAAAAGAGACTTCCATGTTTAAAATGATCTGGAGAATACGATTCTATATTTTTTTATTATGGAAAAGTCGAAAATTTAATATTTTTGTAATAAATTGTTTATAACAAATGAAGATGGATTTTTCAATCATTCACCATTGAAATTCGGATTGCCTTTTGAAAAGGCTACAGGAGCCCTCTGACTCCTGCACTAATTAATTGTATAGGGCAAGATGTAAAACATCTTATTAAAGGACAACAGAATTGTTAAGTTACACAAATCATGCATTACGTTTTTTTAACTTTGAATAAAATTTATAGTTTGTTTATTTTTCTTTTTAACATTTATTCAATTCTATAACGCCCAGAATTATTTTCAGTGAATCAAAAATTTTCGAAAAAACTTAGAAATGAATTTATTATTATGTTTTAACTCATTAATGCAGTAAAAGGTTTTTAGAATTCTTTAAGTTCTTCACTTCTTTCACAAACAAAAATCATATGTCCTGCATCCAGTAATTCATGTAGCTTAATAACCCAATTGAGCTACACTACATTGAAATTGTGCATAAGTACAATTTCAGTTTTAGTATATTGATACTATTTCTGCCCTTACTATTGAGATGTTTTATAAGAAGGCCCCAGAAGTATTAATAAAAGTTTTAAAACTGAAGTTTTGTAGAATTTTTTATAATATTTGTATCACTATTTAATATTAAATGTTTGTTGCAAAAAGTGTTGTTGATTATTTTAGAATAACTGTCTAATTACCAAGTCTACCATAATATAATCATCATTTGTACTGGTCATTGAGCAACTGCTACGTCTTGATCCATTTTGGGAATTGCATTTTGGTGTTAAACTATTAGTAGCAGATTGGTCATTTCCATTAGTACTTGTATCCATAGGAATTTTTGACGTAATTGTCACAGATTTGGTTGTATCAACTGACTGAAGTGGTGATGATGACAATGTTTGGCGTGGTGTTAATAATGAACTAAATGGGATATTTTCATCACTATCTTCATTCTTTTTAGGTATAAGGTTTGTATCAACAAAAGCACCTATCTTAATAATATCATTTAAGGATTTCGAATCATTTTCACTATAAAAATAAATTACTACCTTTATATAAAATATTGCAGCTGTTGATAAAAATTTTATTTCAAAATTTTATTTCTTACTTGTGCTGAATGACTGGATCTGCATCAGTATGAAAATGATCACTTTTAAGCATTATAGATCTTCCAGTCTGTGTAGGGGATATAGTCATTTTTGTTCTATAAAAGACTGATATATAAATCATACCAATAGGTGTGCTTAAGTTTCCAACTTTTACATGTTTGTAGTTCTCACCTAAAATCATACAATTTTATTATTATTACAACAAATTTAACAACTATTTTATACTCCAAATAGTGTCGACACTCATAATAATTGTTCGAAAGGCTTATTGGAATTTTTCAAAAATACTTTACATGGTTACCTAGATAGTTTTGTGTCTCTGAATGTTTTCAATAAGTCCTTCGAAGAGTTAATATTAGTTTATACCCTATTTGGATTACATTTTAGTTTTAATTCAAGATTTCACATAATTAAAGTCGTTTATTTAGTCTTGATATTTTAAAGAATATGTTGAGTCTATTTGGACTATTTTTGAAATTCATATCATTGAATTCAGAATTTAAAAATAGTCCAAATAGTTACAACACTCATATTATTATTAAGGTCTTTTCACATCTTCAACATCTTAGCATTGCAGCCAACAAAAGAAAAATAAATTATATAGTAGCGCGGTGTTGCACGTCTTATTATCATGCTGTTCATTATTTTTCCTATACCTTATACACATACGTTTTTCGTTTTCTACAGTTAAAAGCCTGCAGAATTCACTCCCAAAAGTTTGTGACATAGAAGTGATAAAATTAACATTTCAAACAATTCAATTATCTTCCCATTATTAAAACTATCTGTATAACAATTAACACTCTATTTTTATGTATATATATGGTTTTTTCAGCCTCACATACGATAATAAGTTTTAAACTGACAATTTTACGAATTTCATCAACTTTTGACTAATATTGTGTAGCCAATACATCCTTAAATCACATCAAGTACGTCGTCTAGGTGTTGTAGGTAGCCGATGAGGGAGTCTAGGTGGTGCGCTCCGTAGTTTTTTGCCTGTAGGTGTTGAATCACATCAAGTACGTCGTCTAGGTGTTCGAGATAGCCGATGACGGAGTCTAGGTTGTTCGCTCCGTAGATTTTGGCCTCTAGGTGTTTTAACACATAAAATACGTCGTCCAGGTGTTCAAGGTAGCCGATGACAGAGTCTAGGTGGTGCGCTCCGTAGTTTTTTGGCCTCTAGGTGTTTTAACACATTAAATACGTCATCTAGGTGTTCGAGCTAGCCGATGACGGAGTCTAGGTGGTGTGCTCCGTAGTTTTTTATCTCTAGGTGTTGAAACACAACAAGCACGTCGTCTAGCTGTTGTAGGTTGCCGATGACGGAGTCTAGCTGGTGCGCTCCGTAGTTTTTTGCCTCTAGGTGTTGAATCACATCAAGTACGTCGTCTAGGTGTTCAAGATAGCCGATGACAGAGTCTAGGTAGTGCGCTCCGTAGTTTTTTATCTATAGGTGTTGAAACACATAAAGTACGTCGTCTAACTGTTGTAGGTTGCCGATGACGGAGTCTAGGTGGTGCGCTTCGTAGTTTTTTGGCCTCTAGGTGTTTTAACACATTAAATACGTCGTCTAGGTGTTCGAGGTAGCCGATGACGGAGTCTAGGTGGTGTGCTCCGTAGTTTTTTATCTCTAAGTGTTGAAACACATCAAGTACGTCGTCTAGGTGTTCAAGATAGCCGATGACAGAGTCTAGCTGGTGCGCTCCGTAGTTTTTTATCTCTAAGTGTTGAAACACATCAAGTACGTCGTCTAGGTGTTCAAGATAGCCGATGACGGAGTCTAGGTGGTGCGCTCCGTAGTTTTTTGCCTGTAGGTGTTGAATCACACCAAGTACGTCGTCTAGGAGTTCAAGATAGCCGATGACGGAGTCTAGGTATTGCGCTCCGTAGGTTTTTACGTCTAGGTGTTGAAATATATTAGGTTCGTGGTCTAGGTGTCCGGGGGAGCCGATGACGTAGTCGTGATGGTGCACGTAGTGAATTAATCTTGATTTCATTATATATAGAAACCGATAACGGAGGCGTGATGTTGTGCCCCGTAATGAATTTATCTTGATTTCTTTGTAAATAAAAACCTTGTTTTTTAAATTTTTTAATAACAGAGTTTTCAATAAATTTTATCTTTTATGATATGTCTCAGTTGGTGTACTTTTATTGTATAATTATATATTGTTACATTAACTAGAACTGATATTTTTTAATATTTTTTAAGTAAATTATATCAAAGATTATATAAAATATTGCTTTTTGAAGCCTCCTATAAATATAAATTATCTTTCTAGAGTTATGAATTCGATTGGGAAAAATTAATACTGTAAAAACGTTACATTCGTCTCTTAAAATGTTATGAAATCAATAAGGCAAACTACGGCAAGTTTCCCTTCTTCCTCCCTCTCCCTAGACAAATTGTACAAAAGAAAATTCTGAAATAAATACCCAAAATGTAAAGTAATCATTAAAATTTACTTTTTTAATAAGTATAAACAAAGGCAAGTTAGAGTATATTACCATGCTATATGATAATTTTTCTTTTCCTGTATTTGAAGTATATTTCAAATTATTGTTGCATTACTATCTTGAAACACATTTTGCATAAAAGTTCTCTAAAAACAATTTAAATAACAATAAAATTGTAGTAACAGTTTTGAAACACAAACAAATTGAACAAAAGAAAGTACTGAAATCAATACCCAAAAAGTCAAGTAACCATTATTATTAAAATACATTACATAAAATCTGTTATGATAAGAATTTACATTCTACCCATTGAAATAGCAGTATTTAATAAACACACAAATTAAACAAACGAAAGTTCTCAAATGAATATCGATAAAGTTAAGTATTCATTATTTTTTATATAAGATTACGTTATTGTTTGTCTAACAATATCTTTTGCATTATTAGATAATAAGCTATGGATTGTTCTATGATCAATTGACATCTACTATACAGCTTCTTATTTTACTTATATATTAAATACAATTTTTAAAAATATTTTCTTTATAATTATCCTTTTCTTCTGATGATATACGTAGATTTTCTTTACACATCTTAAGAATTTTTTTATTGTATAGAAGTAATGATAAACATATTTGCCGGACCCCTCCTTTGGCAGTTTAAGCTGATGAGTATATAATTTATTTATAAAATATTTTTAAAAAACATTATTCATAGTTAATGTAACAAAATAAGACTTTTTTAACGAGGAAATAAATAAAATTATACTATTGTAACGGCAGCCGCGAGGGAATATTCATATATGAATGATATTCTCCCGGCGCGCGGTCTAGATGCTCGCGGCTGTGAGTCCGCGGACATAAACACGCGCGCAAAGGTAAACATCGGCAACCTTGGCTAGGGCCACGGCTGCCGATGCGAGTTCGCGCCGGCAGTTTTCGAGTTTTGTTTTTCGGCATCGTTCTTGCCGCGCGCATCAGCGAGAGAGTGTTGTTCGTGACGGATTTTTGGCAAGAGAGATAGCGAGAGAATTCGGGAGGGAATCCCCAGGAGAGCAAGTGAGAGAGAGTGCTAACGAGGGTCGCCGGCAGCTGCAGTCACCGTTGCACGGCCGACTCCGCCTAGGAGAAGAGAGAGAGAGAGAGAGAGAGAGAGACGAGAATGGCCAGCGAGTGCCACAGCGCCGAGACGCGAGCCCTGCTGCCAACCACCGACGGCGCCTTCTACGTCGGCTGAAGCGCCGCCCCGACGCGGACGAGCACCAACGCGAGGTAAGTCCTGGCCAGGCAGTATCCACGCGTGCATCCCGTGTGCGAGTCCTTCGGACGCCGATCGTCCGACGGCACATCGCGAGCGAGGCCAGCTGAGGCGCACGCGGATACCGGCCGTGGGCGGCGGCCGATACGCTCAGCCCGGGCCGACGGCTAGCGAGAGCCGGTGCACGTGTACCGCCGTACCGTAGTAAGCGCGGGCGCACCACCCGTTATAATCTGTAATTGTGCGATCGTATAATCGATTTCGGCCGCAAAGGCAAATAAACCTTTAATTTTTCAAATGACGACTGTGTTATTCTTCTTTCGATTGAATCGCGAGTGGAGCTCCCGTTCCTTCCCGTATTCGAGATTCCCTTTTAGGTGTCGGTGAATCGGACCCCGCCGCCGCCGCGGGCGCGCTGTACAGAAGACAGCGCGCATTTCTGAGCGGCCGGGAAGCACGCTCTCGAGAGAGAAAAACGCGACGAGGAAGTCGAATAGTGTCGCCGTGGGTGTGCACCATCCAGTGCTCGGCGATACTGATTTTTGCTGCGCCGTTCATCGGCAAATCCGCATTGTGCGAGAGCGGAAGAGACAAGCAGCCCGGTGAACTAAGCCCGTTACACTATATATATATAATTATACCTATAAGAGGTAGTGCAATAATAATTAAATCCATAATTTTGCTTTTGAATGTTTAAAATACTACTACAAAGAACTTAAGAAAATATACACAAGTTGAAAGAGTAAGACAAGAAACAAATCTATCACAGTACCAAAGCAATATAAAATTGTAAGTAACAAAAATAATCATATCAGGGCAATTACAGTCTTTAATCAATTGCCAAAGGAATGTAAAATAATTAATATAGATAAACGAATCAATATTAATAAGATAAAAGAATGGATCTCAAAAAATATCCTATAAAAATATTTGTGAAGGGACTGATCCCTGTAGGATACAGGGAATCATGTCCAAACTATGATAAATAGTTTTGTAAGTGTTCTCTTTTGTAATCCGGATTCACGAACAGGAAATTTATTTTCCTCTGCGAGATTAGTTATGTAATGTATCCTACTGTACTTTGGATAAATAAATAAATAATAAAACATCTCGAAAATTTGAAAAATAGTGATGATTATCTCCAAGCCACCAGCGTAACTATTAAAGGATGGAATGGCCCAATTACTGTCCACCTAAGCATACTATAAAATGCGAAATGTTTTCTAATTTTTTTAATAAACTAGGACATCGTTTCATTGCTTGTTTTGACTACAATGCAAAATACCCGTGGTGGGGATCTAGATCGTCAACTCCTAGTCCTAGAGGACATCAATTATATATGGCTTTGCAGAATAATCGCCTTCATATATTATCTACAGGATAGCTTATCTACTGGCCGTCTGATAAACACAAGCTACCAGACTTGATCGATTTCACAGTTGTGAAAAATATTAATTTAAATCTCTTTGCCATCAAAAGTTGCCTAGATTTATCATCTGATAATTCGCCAGTTATAGTTACTCTTAATAGTAAAATACAAACAAATAAAAAATCGAGTTTACTATATAATAGAAAAACAGACTGGTCGAAATATAAAGATTACTTAAACAACCACCTTTCCTGCAACATCTCTCTTAAGACACCCGTCGAACTTGAAAATGCAATAGAAAACTTTAACATTCAGATTCATAAAGCTATTTCAGATGCATCTACACAATCTAGAAAATCATTTAATAACTACAACAATAATATTCCTAAAAAGATACTTGACAAAATTCATGAAAAGCGAGTTATCAGAAAAATCTGGCAAAATGCACGAACAAAAGCGAACAAAACCAAACTTAACAAAGTACCTTAGTCATTTATTCCTCCAATCAGACGAGAAAACGGTAGTTGGACAAGAACGGACTCGGAGAAGGCATCTTTATTCGCTGAACACCTGTGCAAAATCTTCAACCCCTTAGAACCAAGCATTACCGAACAAGAAAAAATAGTTTATTAGAAAATACACAAAAAAAATACACAACAAAAGCCAATAAAAAATGTAAAAGCCGCAGAAGTGAAACATATTATAAACAACCTTAGCGATAAAAAACACCACGTTACGATAACATTAATGGTAAAATTCTTAAAGAGCTACCACCAAAAGCAATTAGGCTCCTATCAATTATCATCAATGGAATTTTTGGTTTAAAATACTTTCCAGATCAATGGAAAGTAGCACAAATTATATTAATTCAAAAACCTGGAAAAGACTCTGAGTCAGTATCATTATACAGACCTATTAGTCTATTGCCAGCCATGTCTATGTGTGCGACAGAATTATATTGGAAAGACTAAATCTCTTTATTAGTGAAAAAAAAACTTACCCCAAGTCATCAATTTGGTTTCCGAAAACAACACGCAACTATAGAGCAGGTAAATAGAATAACATCACTATCAGAAGTACCTTTGAAAATAAAAAATACTGCACCGCTGTCTTCCTCGATGTCACACAAGCTTTCGACAAAGTTTGGCATAAAGGTCTTCTTAGTAAATTAAAAAAATATCTTCCCGATTCTCTCTACAAACTAACGAAATCATGTATAAAAAATAGAACATTTCAAGTTCTTTCCTGTAAATACTGGAGTACCTCAAGGCAGTGTTCTCGGTCCAACGCTTTATCTATTTTACACCGCAGATATACCAATTATGGTGAACGCTACAACAGCTACATATGCCGATGACACTGCCATTCTGTCGTTACACTCATGTCCTATCTCAGTCTCTGGACAACTTCAAAACTACCTTTCTCAAATTGAATATTGGTTTAAATGTTGTCGAATAAAAATAAATGAAGACAAGTCAACGCACACCACATTCACTCTATGGAAAAACACATGTTCGCCAGTAAGATTAAACGGAAAAATTATACCACAAAATGACAGCGTTAAATATCCCGGTATGTACCTTGATCAACGTCTGACATTGAAAAATCGTTTATGGACAAAACGCCTCAAACAGCTCAATCTGAAAACTCGCAAATTGTACTAGCTATTGAGAAACGAATCCAAGCTTGCATTGAGCAATAAAATACTTCTTTATGAAAGTTTATTAAAGCCTATCTGGACTTATGGCATTCAATTATGGGGATCGGCAGCAGATTCGAACATAAATATCATTGAAGGGTACCAATCGAAAACGCTGAGAAGTATGCTCAATGCTCCTTGATTTATCCCAAATGAGCTAATAAACAAAGACCTAAACATTAAGACAGTGAAAGACGTTGTAAAGATAACTCATCAAAAATACAAGAATAGACTTTCTCAACACCCAAATGAATAAGCCGCGGAACTAGCCATCAACAATACCAACGTCTCAAGACTGAAGAAGTATAAAATACTCTAATATATACTCTGTACAACCTATAATTAAATTTCTTATCTTAATTTTTATTAATGTGAATCAAACCTCTTATTTAACAACTCCAGTTACTAAGCAATGGGAAAGTACACTCATGTTATATTGCTTAAACTAATGTATATAAAAATTACTTATTGTTCATAGACAGATTATAAGAAATAAAGGAGTAATTAAAAAAAAAAAAGTTCATAAAATAATTATTATATTTATTTGAGTATGACACTAACAGTTATGTACTATGCAAAAGTAATGATAACAAATTTGTTATCTATAATGCGTTTTTTAAAGTGCTTATAAAATTAATTTTAACTGATAAACTGCTTAGCTTAAATCTGCCAAAGGAGGGGTCCGGCAAGTATGTTTATCATTACTTCTATACAATAAAAGAATTCTTAAAATGTGTAAAGAAAATCTACGTATATCATCAGAAGAAAAGGATGATTATAAAGAAAATATTTTTAAAAATTATATTTAATTTAATTAATATAAGTAAAATGAGAAGCTGTATAGTAGATGTCAATTGATCATAGAGCAATCAATAGCTTATTATCTAATAATGCAAAAGATATTGTTAGACAAACAATAACGTAATCTTATATAAAAATAATGAATACTCCCGAATGGAAAAAAAGACAAATATGAAACCGTATACAACCGTACAATACCGTATAAAAACGTAGATAACTGGATCAGAATATTGGTTTTTGGACAAATTTATACGTTTTAATACGTTTTCGTGCGCTTTCATACAGTTTCATACGGTTTCTAACATTTTATTAAAGTTTCCTACGAATTGCAACGATTTTATAAAATTTCATACGGTTTTTTACATTTTATAGAAATTATAAAACCTAAAAATCGGAAAAAAACGTAAAAACGTAATTTTGTTTTTATAACTGTAAAAACATAATTTATTTATTTATTTTTCTATTTAGTTTTTTTTTATTTTGTATGAAAATGTATTAAACTATTTAAAAAAGTATAAAACCGTATAAAAATGTAAAAAAATTGTAAAAAATCTACGAAAATATATAGAAATATACATTTTTATAAAGTTTCCTACATTTATTACATTAACCTTTTTATAAACTTCACATGAAAAAATTTATGAATTGTAAGAAAATGTATGAAAATTTATTAAACTGTATAAAAATGTATAAAAATGTATAAAAATGTATAAAAATATATAAAACCGTATAACATTTGTCCAAAAACTTATGAAAAGGTACATTTTTATACGTTTTCCTACGGTTTCATACATTTATTATTTCCATACAGGCTTGACTTTATCAATATTGATTTTAGAACTTTCATTTGTTTAATTTGTATGTTTATTAAATACTGCTATTTCAATGGGGCTCGAATGTAAATTCTTGTCATAACAGATTTTATGTAATGTATTTTAATAATAATGGTTACTTGACTTTTTGGGTATTGATTTCAGTACTTTCTTTTGTTCAATTTGTATGTTTATTAAATACTGCTATTTCAATGGGGCTCGAATGTAAATTCTTGTCATAACAGATTTTATGTAATGTATTTTAATAATAATGGTTACTTGACTTTTTGGGTATTGATTTCAGTACTTTCTTTTGTTCAATTTGTTTGTGTTTCAAAACTGTTACTTCAATTTTATTGTTATTTAAATTGTTTTTAGAGAAATTTTATGCAAAATGTGTTTCAAGATAGTAATGCAACAATAATTTGAAATATACTTCAAGTACAGGAAAAGAAAAATTATCATATAGCATGGTAATATACTCTAACTTGCCTTTGTTTATACTTTTAAAAAAAGTAAATTTTAATGATTACTTTACATTTTGGGTATTTATTTCAGAATTTTCTTTTGTTCAATTTGTCTAGGGAGAGGGAGGAAGAAGGGAAACTTGCCGTAGTTTCTAGAATAAATTTGAGAAAAGATAAATTTCTTATGACAAACATAAAAAAAAGATGTATAACTACATGTTTAAAATCATTTTAGATAGTTGAAATCAATAAATATACCTAAGTCGTAGATTACAGGGTCTCCCTTATATATCCTGTAGCAAATAATGTAAGAGTCCTGTACTTGTTTTCGACTTAATTTATAAGCTGGTGTAATTCTGGACACCGATAGTAGTGATTTTAACAAAATACCCATTTTATTGTACACTGTATAAGTAACTCTGAGAGTTGGATCACTTTGTTCTGGAAGAACTCCTAGATTCCATGTTTCAAGAACCATAGTATCATTTTCATTTGTCCTTAATGATATTTCTACACAAACAGGAACTGAAGAAGAAATTATATCATCACTAATTTGTCGTTTTGCATCAGTCATAATTTCTGTTATATCGTTTATAGCTAAATTGAACTTTAAAAAATATGAAAAACATTAAAAATTATAAGTGAATTATATATTTATTTCATAAAAGTTCTGATATAATTACCCAATCTGTTCCAGATGCATTGGGTTTGCATTTTGTTGTCATTTTATATCCACATCTTGATTGAACTATAATTTGTATAGCCTTTAATGCCAGAAATTTGGTGAATTTCTCCAATTCTCGTTTATCATGTAGACTCAACTTTAAAGCAGACATTTTTGCAGATTTTATAAATAACTTTATTTATTCTATAGTAGTATTATGTAGAACTTAAAAACTCCTGTAACAGTTTGCAATGAATTATAATTGTATTTATCATCTTCGGAAAAATTTGTAAAATGATCTAATATTAGAAAAATTTCTCAACTTTTTAACATTTAATTCTTGGATCTTTAAACAATAATTATTCTTGTACCTACTTAGTAATATTAATTAAATTTTTACGAATCAATTATTTTGATCTTAAAATTAAAGTATGACAGATTTCTTTTTTTTTTTGTTTTTCTTGAGGAGGTATCGATTCCAGGTTATGTTCTCTATTATTTTATTTGACATGAATATACGCATGAGAGTCGTGAGCCGATGGAGGGGGGTCTAACACGCATATAACATAAGTACGAAAAAGTATAAATACTAAAAACAGGTATATACAAACTTTTTCATTTTCAACAGTCTTCAAATAGTCTAATAAATTACACTTATCGCGCACTCAAAAAAATATATTCAAATACGAAAGATTTTTGAAAAAACATCACAAAAAAGTTTGAAAAAAAACCTGATTAGTGACCCAGTTAAATAAACTTTCGCATAACTTTTTCATTCTCTGCCTTTTAAGAATCGCCTATACAATATAGCGTATTTATTTTATTTTCGAGAGAAATAATAATAAGGCTGAGATCACGTTATATTGAAAGCGCGATGCGTGGAATCCAGCTGTGTCGACGAAACAGCTGTTATGTAAGGGAGTGCCCACAAATGCGCTGTGCTGTGCCTGTGCTGTGAGAGACTTTGTTGCCACCTATACCGTGGCATGAAAAAATTTGATTTTTATGAAAAAAATTATACCGATCGTTTGCTATTAATTTGTACCTTCTAAAAATATCATTTTGGTAATTTGCACCCCCGTGGAAAACGAGAAAAACACGAAAAAAGCGAAATGTCTGAAAAACCATACCCCAGTAGAAAAAAATTTATTAAAATAAAACAAATTATACCAATCGATTCCTTTTAATTTGTACTATCCAAAAATATCATTTTGGTAATTTGCACCCCCCATTGAAAACGAGAAAAACAGAAAATAGCTAGGCGCCGGGAAATCCATATCCCCACATGAACGTAACACGCATTTTCATTAAAAAATCGTACCAATGGGTTCCTTTTAATTTGTACCTTCAAAAAATAATCTTTTTATAATTTGCACCCCCGTAGAAAGTAAGAAAAACTGAAAATAGCGAGGGACTGGGAAATCCCTTTCCCAGCATGAATATAACCAGTATTTTCATTTAAAAAATCACATAAATCGATTTGCTTTAATTTGTACCTTTTAAAAATATCATTTTTGTAATTTGTACCCTCATGGAAAACGAGAAAAACACCAAAAAAGCAAAATGTCAGAAAAACCATACCCCAGTAGAATCGACCTAACCTTACGCGTCTATGTATACGACAAGTATAGAAAAAGCCTAAAGGTGCGATATATATATATATATACACACACACGCACACATATATATATATAGATATGTGTGTGATGTTTCAGTAATCAGTATGTCAGTAATCAGTATTTACGTCGTGCGTTAGTAGATTATAAGTTAATAATACGTGTATTAACAGGAAAAAATTTTATTATAATGAATTATGATTATTAGATCAGTAAACTTATTTCAATTTATTTAAATTGCTATATAAAATCATTTTTAATAAAAAAACTTGATACTTTGTGAACTTTTTATTTTTCCAGATGCTACTTTTTATAATGAATATAGCACTTCCAATAAAATTTCATACCGATGAAGTTTTTTAAAGCAAAAGTCAAAGCTTAAAAAATGAAAAACATTTATACATATTCTTGAAATCCCATGGCGTTTTGCAATAAAGATTATCATCGCAGATTATTAGAAGTTTTGTAAATTTTTATGTCATAATTTGTAGTAGGTGCTATAATTTTCTAATGTTATTATTTATTAACAGGTTTTGTATGATATTTTTTAGTGTATACTTATATAGATATGGATTGAAATGTTTTAAAGTTATCGTTCTAAAAGTTTACAAAAGAATTGTCATCAATTACTTTGAATGAAGTGAAACATGTATTTCAAAAAAGGTTTAACGAAATTGAAGTTGTGAGACACGGGTGAATAATGTTTTAACATCATTAGAAGTCAATATTGATGATTGTAATATGGAATCTGAAGATTAATTAAACATAGACAGAGTCACAGATAATCTCCTGTTTCATTTCAAGTAGTGAGACACAGGTGAATAATCAATAATGACTTTGAGTATAGTGAAACATTTATTTCAGAAAAGGTGTTAACTAAATATAGACAGAGTTACAGAACATCATCAATCCCAATGGAATTGAATTTTAATTGTAAACTTAAAAGAAAAAGAAAAATACTTTGAAATATATATACATAAACTTTTTGACTTTTTGCTCTTTCTTAAAATTTGTATAAGCAATGCATTTTTGCATGTAATCTCTCTTGCATGAAAAAAAGGATGAAAAAAATGCATATATATCAAACACCTCTCTTCGGTAAAGTTTCTTAACTTACAAATTATTACATAATATATGTAATATACAAAGGTAACAATAACATGATAATCTTTTATTGTATTTTCTTTTTATTACCCTACTGAAAAATCTCACGTGAGATTTTCCAGTAGGGTATTGTATAAAGATAATAAATTTATTAAATATTTATACAATACTTTGTACAATAGACACTGCTATATAATACATGATTAAATAAAAATGTTTATTCAGCAGGTTGCAAATCTTTTAAGAAAGCCTTGTATTTATCCATAATTTCAAATTCACTATCTTTCGTATTGCTTAAATTATCATATTCAGATCAAATAGACCAAAGCCTTTTCAAGTCATATAAATATAAAAACAGTTACAGAACATCTCCAATCCCAATTGAAATTGTGAGGTCAGGGGTGAATAATGTTTTAAAATCCTTAAAAATCAATATCGATGGTTGTAATATGGAAACTGAATCTTCCCCCACTTTTAAAAATGATAGGATTTCTCTGTATAACTGTTGTAGTTTCAGATCTAAATTAAAATTTTAGATCAAAATTCATTTCTAATTTACATCATACATAAGTGACATAAGCGTATTACATACAATATCACTTCAAGGTTCTTATACTTAAATATAAATTATTAACAGGCTACATATTTGATAAATAAAATTTTTTAATTTAAAAAGGACTTAAAAATGGAATGCAATAATAATACCTATAAATAATAGTATTTAATTTTTAAGAAACATGATCTATTAATTGT
>JAWWEQ010039737.1:0-18756 GCA_035583055.1 Torymus tubicola
ATTACTTGCTAAGTCCGCGCTTAAGGGGATATTTCCTAGAGCGTTAATAAATGATACTACAAACAAACAAACAAACAAACAATTGATACATCGAGTATCATGTTTACACAGAGCTGATCCATGGCCAAATGTTTGGCATTTAAAACATTTCCCTGCGGGGGGAACAAAAGAAGTAACTTTAAAAAATAGTCCATAAAGCTCCAAACAGGAAGGCAAAGCCTTCTTACAGAAAATTTTGATACTGTCAGAATTGACTTTTATATTTCCAATATTAGAATCTATTTTTTAACAATCTCTCTCTCTCTCTACTAACAACAATTTTCTCTTTCTCTACTAATTCGTTATCTGGACAAACGAGACCTCGAATAATAATATCCTCAGGTATCTCGGAAGGGACTCCCGTTATGATACCTATTTTAAAAAGTGCATCATCAAGGATAAAGGCTCTCCAATTCGAGTCTATAGCCACAATACCCGTATCGATAAAATCGTTATCTTCTTTGGATGAATGAAAAGAAAGAGAAACTTTCATAGGGCCTGATTTTCTAAGGCCAGTAACCTTGAATCCAGGTTTAAAATTTTTAACACCAATAGAAACTATATGTAAGTTACCTATGTTGAAATCTTCTCTAACGTCAGTTATTTAGACAACAAAAGGACCTTGATCTGACAAATCATATCTATTACATTTGAATCTTTCAACGTCTTCGATAACTTTCCTCCGAACAGGCAGAGTAGAAGGATTATCTACAGAGAGATGATTAAGAGAGTTTCTAACCAACAAGTTCTCGTTAGTGTTAAGAGTTGCAATAGAAGGAGAATCCTTAGAATGGATCCGATGGTTTGAAGTTAACTTCTTCTTACCCTTATGTGATATAAGGTTTTTATTCTCAGATAAAGGGTGACTAATGTCATCTTTACTGCTTGAACTATAATTATTATTTACAAGCGTCATTTTAAATAAGAAAAATAGATCATTGAACTAAAAGATAATCAAAAATCAAACAGAGGATTTTCTTAAAAAATAATACACTTGAAGGATTAATACTGTAAATTCAAAGTGATAAAAAAACATAGAGGTTGCTGACGAATCAAAGGAGATTACAATAAAGCTTGTAGATAAAGAAATAAGATATACGTTTTAAAAATAAAAATTGAAGCAAACCAAATAAAGTAGTGTATGTTGAAATATGGAACCGCAGCAGATGATCTCAGCAGGTGTCCAATAAACAGCTTATTAACCACTGGCTGCTCACCCTCAAGTATACTAGTGTGAACAAGACGCAGGAGTGGACACAGCAAACAGCAAAACATAATACCTGTAAGATTCAATGAATGAGAAAAATAAGAAAGGTGATAAGGCATGAAGATACAATTAAGTACGGCTCAAAAACCAAACAAAACTAAATAGTCTATTATTAGTTTAAAGTCTTTAAAAATTTTTTTAAATAAAAAAATTTATTTTATTATTACTCTTAAAACATACTTTAAATTCTATTTATTTCTTTTTTAATTTAAGTTGAAATAGTATTAGGTTTTGAAAAAGAATTATTCCTCAAACAAAATTGTTAGTTGCCGCAAAGCAATAAGTCAAAAATAAAAATACTATAATAGTTAATTAAACAGCTAAAAAACCCCGATGAAAGAGAAATTTTAGTACAGGGTAAGTCAATAATAGGCATAAGAGATTTTTCTATTATGAACAGAGGAAATTCAAAGTTAAACTATAATAACATTAGATATAAGTTAGAGGTGATACTGCACTTGAAGCAAAACAAAATGACAATCAAGGTGAGACTTCTAAGACATTCCTTGAGCACCAAAATATGGGATTAACCCCACTTATTTAGGCCATATAAAATTCTAAAACTTTGTGACATGACGTTTCGGCCGCGGTTATGAAACTGTGAGCGGCGCAATCCGCTCGACCTTCTTCCCTCCAGGTAGGGATGGGAAGCAGCCGAAATGCTCGTCCACAGGACGAGAACAGGACGTGGCTATTCGCCTTGGCGAAGGGTAGTGAGTCCTCAGAGGCGATAATTGTCGTACCTGGGTTGTCGCCGAAAAAATATCATATGCGAGGAATCATACGCATTGATCGCAGTTCGAGTGTGATACGGGGCATATTGGGTAGGTGTGCGAGGCACAACTAACAACGAGGAGCGAGGAACCTTCATCCGTACTGATAACGAAGGTTTGCCTCCCGTGATCTGGGTTGCGCGTTGACTGTGTGTGTGACAGAGAGAGAGCGAGAGAGACCTCTCTGAGGCCGCCCAGTACTCATCAACGATATCATCTTCAAGAATTTCTCGGCGTAACGTATTTATTGCGCAGCAGACATCATTTTCTTCTCTTTAGAGCGCGGTTTCCGGAAAGTGTTTACGCTCTCTCGCCCTTCCGGGAATTGTTACCGTTTGGTGCGTGTTGACTCGCAGCTCCCATTTCGTGGAATTGTAGTGAGTCGGAACTTGAAAACGGAACCTCAAAAGGGAACCTCAAAATGGAACTTGAAAACGGAACTTGAAAACAGAACCTGAAAAATTACTCCTTTCGCGTGCACTACCCTTTCACGGTTATTGCTTTAACCTGTTTTTAAGTTCACACGAAAAACTCTTGAAGAAATATTGTAGTATTTTTCATCCCTGACAGAATTTGCGCGCCTCATCAACCTCTCTGGGTAAATCGAATTTCCCTATTTTCTACGTGCACTTTCAAGTCGCGTAGGAATAGCCTCGTGCGGGCTATTTAACTGCGGTGCATTCATTTCAAAGAAACAACTTTTAAGTTTACATTAATTTCTTTCAAGCTGTTGTATGCGAGTCGGACAAACATTGCCTTGCACTTACATATGTACCTGCGAGTACATTTTAGTGTTTCCTGTAAATTTGTCTCGACAAATTATTTGTCAAATGGCTTCTGCACACTCTCGTAAATGAGCAAGCGAGAACTTAAAGCGCTACAAAGTTCACTTCGACAGGACCCTAACCTATCTTCTCACACTAACCACAACACAAAAAGAGTGCTTCTAGCCGCAGACATGGTTCTTCATTCTCCCATCAACAAAACCAGCACGGGCAATCAACATGAGGATAATCTTGCCACTGGATCCAGTGAGGGTGCCCATACGAAAACCCTTACCTCTGATATAGGGACAGGCACACCTACATACACTGTTGGCAACAGCACAGGTGCCAGCCCTAAACAGCCTAATTCGGTACTGGAATCCAGCACGTCTCCAAGCAGCAATCCTGTAACGCCAGAACATTTAGAGGACCTTTTGAAGCACAGAGACGAAGAGATGGATCGTAAATTAGAAGGACACATGTCGTACATGGAAAAATGTTTCACATCTCTATCTGCAAGACAGCCCACAAGCCACGCCGTGATTAACCAAACTAATCCCGTGACATCTTCGCTAGTCACAATCTCATCGCAAGCGGTCACAACCACAGTGTCACCTGCGCTCACCACCACGGCAAACACCAGCTGCAGCAGATCTCTCGGCTACTCACAAAGTTTGCCAAAAAGTACCATGTCAACAGGTTATAATCTCCCTCGCTCTTCCATGACCGAAACGCCGCCACCACAGTCATATCTTTGGCCAGCAGCGCTTCCTGGTCCAACTCTTTCGACAGGTTTCAACCTTCCACAGTTCTCCACGGCTGAATCTCCACGTTCTCCGAAATTTTCATTCGGGAACAGGCCTATCAGCACCAAATCAACTCCAAAGCACTCCACTACTGAACCCGCTAGCCTTCACCATCGCCAATATCAAACATCTACAGTTCTGGAATTTCTACAAACATGATCCTTCAGGTTGGTTCAAACAACTCGAAGATCTCTTCCAGACATACAATGTCATTGAAGTCGAGGTCAAATTTACCTTCGTTGGAAGACACCTCACTCAGAACATTCACCATGATCTACAATACAAACTGAACACTCTCGTTTGAGGACAGAAGTACAAATTGATCAAGAAAATCCTGACCAATAGATACGCTGAAACACCGGAGAAACAGCTCGATAAGTTCTGCAAAGGTTTAGAAATTGGTTCCAAACGACCATCAGACTTTCTGGCTAAGATGCTAAGTCTGGCTCAAGGTCGTGTACCAAAAGACACTGTAATCTCCTTATGGCGCACCCGTCTGCCAGCACAAGTTCAGATCATGGTCATGAATTATAAAGAAGAAACAGAACTTCTCAAGAGCGCAGATATGGCTCACAATGTCCTTCAACAGGATTTCGTTGTGTGTATTAGACACTTTTCCATTTTAGGGAAGTTTGACCGTCCTATAAGGCACTTACCACTCCCATACAGACCTGATATGGCTTATTATACCCACATGGGAGGAGTCTCTGTTGTCGTTGTATCGTAAGCTTCAAGGACTATACAGGGTGTCCCACTTTAACTTGGACAGCTGGATAATTCAAAACCTTGTATCCAATCGAAAAATGTTTTAGACGAAAGTTCTTGAGTTTCGAAGGGCCTATCCAACCATGACCTTTAAAATGTCCTCACCTTCATTTTCAAGATCATTTGGAAGTCAATTCTGTTTTTTTTTTCAATGGAAACCCTTATCTTTTATTCCGGATTCCGAAAGAACGCGAAATTTTACGCCTAAATGACCTATCATGTCTAGGGTCAAAGTGAACCCCAGAGGTCATTACAAGGACAAGTTCCTGGTAAGAGCCGAAAACTGGTGAATTATGATTTTCTGGAAGAGTGCTTCAGACGGAAATTGTTGTGTATCTGACAGTGTGAGAAACTGACCCAACCCTGATCTCAACAGTATCCTTAACCCTATTCCCAAGGTAATTTGAAGGTCGAGTAAGAATTTCAAACAAAAACTACTGTTTTTGGTCTTGGATTGACCAAGGGTGATAAGAATGTCCACCACTTCATTAGGGGTATAATTAGCCTTTTTTTTCGGAAGAAATTTATTTGATCAGTTTGATGGTAAGTAATGCCAGTTAAAAAAAGCTACTATGATAATGACAATGTTGAACTATGAAATTATAATGAGCGAAAGCTCAGTTTATAATTATAATCCTGTGTTGACGTGCAATAAGTAATTAATTGTAATAATACGACGAAAGTGAACTTGTTTTAATTGTACATTTATTGTCTTCTAATAAAAGGTACAGCCAGAAGAGGATAGTAATGCACTAACCAAACGTTGCTATTGAAAATAAATCAGAGTCTCTTATAATTGACCATTTCCCATACAAAAAATAAAAAAATATGTACATAAATGCTAATAGAATAGATAGATAGAAAGTACTCAAAGTAAAAATCAATATTCACTACCCACGTTTCCTAGGACCTCATTCAAAAGGACTTCAGAACGTAAAGATTCTCACTGTATTAGAATCCAGGACCAAAAACAGTAGTTTTTGATTGAAATTCTTACTCGACCTTCAAATGACCTTGGGAATATGGTTGAAGGACATTGCTGAGAGCACGGTTGAGTCAGTTTCTCACACTGTCAGATACTCAACAATTTTCGTCTGAAGCACTTTTCCAGAAAATCATAATTCACCATTATATTTTTATACGGTACCCTTAAATCTTATTAATATAAGGTTTTACTTTTACTCAAAAATGTTTTTTTACTTCAATAAAAAAATACATTTACTTATACCTATCTATTTTTTACCCCATTTTCTAAGTATTGATAATTATATATTTTTCACTCCAAAAAAACCTGTAAACTCCATTAACATAAAGTACCTCCGTTATAACTTAAAGTATTCATTTAAAAGTACTTATGAGTACTTAAGCTCAAACTTTATATTAAAAGTATTATTTAAGTTACATGTAACTTATTCGAACAAAAATATTAATGATTTTTAAGTTTCGCCATTAAATTTCTTTTTTTGTTACCGGCCAATTTTTAGATAATTCACCATATACGTGTTTATTAATAATGTACACGTTTACAATGTATCAGAATCCGAACAAATAACTGACGTAAACTACTTGGCATCATCCAATTAACAGCTTCTTGCATAGCACAATTCCATTCATCACCATCTTCTAAAAGACCTAGCACAAAGCAGATTTCTGAAAATGTCTGGTACTGAACACCATTTACCGTCATGAAATCACTAAAACTCGTTGCTCCCTTACGATGTAATAAAAGTAATCTCCATTAAAATAACTCTATTTTACTTGAACTTACTAAATACATACGCTCAATACAATTGAAGCATGATTTTCGTTTACACCACTTAAAAATTTTATTGCTATTTTCATTATGTTCATGTTTCATCGATTTAATGCAACTGCTACACCTACTTCATCATTTATATCATCAATAATTATCGATTGTTGTTCAGATAAATGAATAGAGAAACGAACATCACCAAAATACTTTTCTTTTCCAATAAGTGTTAATAAACGTTCGTTCTTCAAATGAAAAACTCTTGCACATATATCAGGACAATCAGAAGCTTTTTGACCTGGAAACAGATCATCACAAATTTCGCGCCAATTGGGATTGCATGTTATCGTTATGAACAAATCAGGTTTTCGTTTATTGTGAATTACAGCCATAACATCTTGATAATTTTGCATTATATATCTATTGGAAACCGACGAAATTAGATGGAAAAATTATCATTTTTCCTATTTGACAATTCATGTCATTTGTACTATTATTTAAATGATACGATTCAGTACGAAGCCATTTTTGATTATTACGTACATATTCAGTCCGATCCCTTTCTACTTTAACATAACTATCTACGATCTACTGTTGAAATAATTAAGACTAAATAAATATGCATTAAATACGTCAGGTCTAATACTTATTCTATATTTAATATAAGAACATGTTGTTACTTGACCACCTTGTTCATATTGTTCAACATTGACATCATATATTTCTACATTTCTACTATTATTACTATTTTTTTTTCATTATATTTGTACGCCATTCTAATGATCCATGCAAATAAAAAAGTGGATAAACCATTGGTTCAACGATTGAGTTCAACGAACTTATTGAATGTAATATTTGTGAATTCTTACTTAGTATCGTAACGCATGACTCGGGAATGTCGTCATCTGCTGTACTACCGAACACAGCAGCATCTTCATTTACTCTTGGTGAATTGTATCTGTTACGATCATACCCCGGTTTCAAACTAAATAATAATTGTAATTCAGGCTCCATATTGTTCCCTGCTAATTCACGCTGATGATCAATTTCTTCTTCCATCATTGCGTAAGAATTCGCGACATTATTGGGTTGTCTTATACTTTGTTCTAATTCGTACATAATCTCTCTATCTGATCCTAAATTTGCTGTCATTCTATAATTTACTGTTTCCTGAAGATTCACAATAAAAAGCTGACCATATTTTGGACTATCATTCTCGGACGTGTACAAAGCCTCATTTGTTTGGTAAAATACATATTTGTCTTTGAATTTTAAAACAATATGGCGCTCTCCCTACTGTAGAAAATCAACTAAATTGGCATTAAACGATGCAACTGAAAAGGTACTATTATAATTCATAGCACGTACAAAAGACTCTTTAATTTTAAGTGATTATTTTCAAAATAAGAACGCAAATTATTTGGAAAATCTGGAATATTTTCTAATTCTACAGACCTGTGACAGCAACAGTCATTGAATGAATTACCTTCATTATACACCTTCTCACCTGCAAAATGTTTTGCACTGTAATGTCTACATAATTTATTCATTTCTCCCAAATAATTTTCATTGATATTATTACTTATTTCTACATTATTATTCCTACTCAATCTTTGTAAACTTTTGATTTTGTGCATTTCTCTCAAATCTATGACGATAGAATTCACCTTTCTCATCGTCACACTCATTTTTACGATAACGTATTCGTGATCGTACACGGAGAAAAGTAGACACGGTTAGGGAGCGTGGAAACCGACCAAAGGCGAATTGTGCTGCCGAGCGCAAGAGTAATTTAAAAAAGCATATTTGCAAGTAGTAAAATGCATAGTTCTAGAGTTAATTTTTTTTTTCTTTTAAAAACATATACTTGAAATTAGGAGTTATTGGTAATATTCAAGAAAATGTGAGCCCGGGTTCCATAAAATGTGTGTGTAAGACAGAAATAGCGCTATAGGAAAATACAAGGCGGGCTCCATAAAGATACCTCAGTAAAAACTCAATGCGCCTACAACAGTATCTCAATGGTGGTCAATAATGTGCTTGTAATAGACCCGATTGAAAAATCTTACGTGCGATCTCATTTGAACTGTCATCCGAAGTTGGACGGGACGGTAGAGGGGGTGGTAGAGTGGATAGTGGAGGGGACAGTAGAGGGGACTGTGGAGGGGACAGTGGAGGGGACAATGGCGGGGACAGTGGAGGGCGGTGGAGGGGACAGTGGAGGGGATAGTGGAGGGGCTACGTTCACCTATAGCGCTTACGTCTATATAATATAGGAAGATAGATATGTATTAATATTTATAACTGTGTAGTGCAGCCTACACCCTGGGGAGCGAGTCTGGGTAGTCCAGACTCGGTCCCAAGAGTTGACGTGGAGGGGTCCGAGCTGTGTCCGCTCTCCACGCAACGTAGAAGCCATTACGGGGAATAACGGTCCCAGCGACCGGCCACGTGGTACAGCGCCTGTGCTGGCCTCCTCTATCACTCGCTGCTGACCTTCCGTGACGATCGAGCTCGTGCGCTCCCGCAAAGCTCCACCTGTAATACTCAACTCAAGCATTTCTCCGGCAGGGCGCTCTATACCAACCCGTCCCTCTACTTAATGCAAGGCAAGCACACGACAGGTGCTCCACCGGTCCTTCCCGCGCTGTCCCTCGAATCCGAGCGACACGCCTGAATCAATACCAAGAAAATAAAAAAATCTTGAAAAAATCAGAGTTCCGGTTCCATAGCACCTAGAGATTTCTATAATGGCTCATTTTGAAGGTTTTGATATCTACTTTCAATTCCTTGTAAATATGAGACTGTGTTTAAACCTTGAGTTGAATGGTACAAGGCAGAAGAGTATTTTTGAGAGCTTCGAAAGGGTATTTAAAGAATAAAAAGCAGAAGTTATTGTTCATACATAGACCTACCTTTAGGTAAATTTTCAGTCAATTGGAAGATGAAAGATTTTCGTGGCAGCAGTTTGAAAATTCGAAGAAACGCGATTTTTACGAAAATGGTCCTTTTAAAACATTTGTATAGACAAGTCTACTTAACAGACTGCAGTTCCGTATGCGGTGTTTTAAAGATGATCAAACACCTATCAAACACAACCGGCTAAATGCATTTCCTCCCACTGGGGCAATGGTGGCAGTTGTTCAAACATGACAAAACTTTCAAAAATTTGTATCGACCTTAAGCAGATCCCGTACATAGGCTTTATAACTTTGAGATATTTTTTTTGTATAGTTGACACGAAAACAAAAAAAAATGAGACGTGGTAACTTAAAAACGGTTGACAGAGCTTTGAACAAAAAATTTTGAATATAGAGCTAAATAGACCCATTTTTGCACTGTTTTTAGGGTCTGTCGCGGGCCCTAGGGGATCTACGGGCCTGATAGTGAACAAAAAGTCTTATTTTTGGTAATAAAATAACATACTAAAATTTGATGAAAATCGAAGAACCCTTCCTACAAATTCGGGTGAAAAGTAAAAATCTTGAACATATACTATATGGGAAAATCTCCAGAACTTTTGACTTATCATTAAAAAAAAAAAAAAAAACAAAAGAAAAATGACAGCAAACATTTTTTATCACATTTTTCATATGCTTTTGATATAAAAAACAATATTTTCCATGCGTTAATCATTTTTATTAAACGCTAAAAACGTCATCAATAAAAATAAATATTCATATTTCCAAAAATAATTTTTTTTTTACTGCATTAATTTCTTTTTTCAACAATAATTATTGTAATTTTATGCGAATTATAATGAAATATGCCTACTCGATAGTTGTAAGGTAAAAATGGACTAACTGGTGTAGAAAAACTGCAAGTTAGGCCAATATAACGAGCATTTGTAATACTACTAGAAACTTGATACTTTTGAGGATTACCTAAACAATTATTTAAACAATTATGTTTAAAAAATTTAGAATAGAGACTTGCATACACTCAAGAGCACCATGTACGTACGCACGCACACATGGACGGACAAAAGTACACTCATTGTATACTAATCTATTCTTTATCTTCACTCTTTATTTGTGGTAGGTACAAAAAAATAAACATTTTTAAATTGTATAACATATAAAGAAATTTTTTATAAACCTAATGACAATAATTAGGCACGACCGTTACTCGGGAGAGTCTTATAATTTCGCTAGAGCGAAATTTGTTAACTCTATTAGAACTAAAATTTGAGCTATACAAATGATATTCTCAGTATCCAAAATTCATTTTAAGCATTTTCCACAATGTATGTATATCTGTACGTTCGTATGTAATCAAGTTACCTGATTATCTCAGCGAATTTTTCATGGATTTGAACGAAATTTTGGAAATCTAAGTCTAAGTCTAACGGGTGGGGCGGGCAAGCGGCTCTATCCGAGACATGCTGCCCGGTACTCAGGTGTACACCCATTGTACCTTCCCCCCTACACTAGCCTAATTCACTATTTGTCATAATTCTGGAGTCTGTACTCCATCTGCTCTACGATTAGGCAGATGGAGCGAAGGCTCCGTTTTCTCAGTTCCTCGGGGCAGAGGAAGCTTTCCCCCCACACCCTCCATTTGGTCCCCACAGAAGCGGGTCATCGACAGAGGAGATGGAAAGTTGACTACTCCGGTTGCTCACACCCTCTGCATTTACCTTCTTCTACCACTTTACGCTTGAACAGGTAGTATCTGACCCATTAGTGTCCCGTGAGCCATCCTACCACCTTTCTAAGCTTGGCCTTATTCAGTTTTCTAATGTCTCGAAGCCATTTCTTTGGAGGGAGATCGCCCATTAGCCTTTTGGCTTGCCGTAAGCCAGGCGATTCTCTCCATTTCTTAAGTGATTTCTCCCTCAACATGAGGGTGGACAATTTCTTACATTCACTAGGCGGGACACCAACTGAGCAGTGGGACGCTAGCAACTGTCGAGCGCCCCTGCTTGCCAGCCAATCTGCTTTTTCATTTCCTTTGACACTCACATGTCCCGGCCCTCAAACCAGGCTTACGGTATTGGTGCGGGCTAGGTGCGTTAGGGTGTTTCTGTAGTTTAATATTTCTCTAGAATATACGCTGTTGCTGTCTAGAGCCAAAAGTGCTGCTTTGCTGTCCGAGCAGATGGTGACCAGGCATCCTCCAGGGCCTCCAGCCACACACACGTTAACTTTTCCCATTCTACAAGTATTAGGCGATGAAACGTCAATAACATTTCTACTCGCACCTAGGCATTCGACTTATGATTGCTTGATTGGCCATAAGGATCTTCAAAATTTGGAAGCGAATATCGATTATAAAAATCAAATATTCAGTACAAGTAGGTTCGAGATTAATTACTTAAAAAATATCTCAGGAAAGAGCAAAGGCGTGAAGATGAATCATCACCAGGAATCGGTCACTCAGATAAGAATCAGCCATATGAATAGCGGGTAAAGGGATAAGATTACATTACTATGCCACAAGTACAGTGACTGCTTTTACAACGAAGAAGAAAAACTATAAGCTACGACAGCGTTAGTCACCTTATTAAAACAAAAGACGAAGATCGCATTTACCTAAAAAAATTTCAACATCCTTATGTTTTGAAAGAAGAAATTCAAAATTAAGTTAAGAGACTATTAGGAGACGGAATAATTCGACCAAGCAATTCTCCTTATTCATTACCCGTCTGGATAGTACCGAGAAAGCAATATGCAAGTGGAAAAAAGAGATAGCGGATGGTGAATGACTACAGAAAACTGAATGACAAAACTGTCGAGGACAAGTATTTGATCCTCGAATGGATGAAATTTCGGAAAATCTAAGAAAATGTTGATATTTTTCGACACTAGATCTAGCTCTAGGCTTCCACCAAATCCCAGTTGATGAAAATTCCATCGAAACGATTGCTTTTACTGTCGAAAATGACCACGATGAATATATGTATCAATATACGATGATGTATACTAGAATGCCATCTGGTCTGAAAAACGCACCAGCAACATTCCAACGTCTGATGGACAAAATTCTAATGAAATATCTTCATAAATTCTGTTTTGCATATATGGACATCGTAATCTTTTCAAAATCTCTTCAAGAACACCTTCAACACGTAGAACTTATTTTGGAGGAACTCAGAGAACGCGGATTAAAAATACAGCTAAGGGCGAGTTCTTGAGGAAGGAAATACTGTTTTTAGGGCACATAATTACCCCAGAAGGAATAAAGCCTAATCCGGATAAAATAGATGCAATACTAAAGTACCCTATACCAAAAACGCAAACCGAAGTAAGAACATATTTAGGACTTACTGGCTTTTACAGAAAATTTATCAGAAACTACGCAAAAATATCTAAATCTCTCTCCGACACACTCAGGAAAAGAACAAGAATAAATTATAAAAATGAAAAATTTATTGAAGCTTTCAATAAACTTAACCATTAGCGGCCACACGGGGTAACTAGTTACCCCAGGCTCAGAAAAAGTGAAATCGGAGGTCTAAAACATTTGAAATTGATACAAATAATGATATCTGCCGGTAGTAGACAAGTGTGAGATGTGACTCCATTACATAGGAAGCCGAGAAACACGTAGCGGCGCTGTGAGCATTAATTTTAGCCCTTAATATTGAAAAATGGCGGAGTAATGAATTTTTTCTGAAAAAAAAGACCATTTTTCTTTTTTTTTTTACATATAACCAGTTTTTAGAACGCCATCTATAAATTGGCTGATAGTCATTAGAAATATTGAAGAACACTTGAAACAATCGGTTACAAGTGTTAAAACACCCATATGTCTTGTACAACTAGATTTTTCAGCGTGGGGTAATGGATTATTACCCCATGCGGTCGCTATGTGGTTTGGCTGAGGTGTGGCCGCTAAGGGTTAAATAAGTCATTACTAATGTACCTGTATTAAGATATCCGGATTTTGATAAAGTATTCCACGTGACTTCTGATGCTTCAAACGCAGCTATTGGGGCAGTTTTATTCCAAGGAATTGTCGAAGCGTGTCGATATTTTCGATCTTATGTTTATGGACGAAAATTTATTATTCAAATAGACCAGAAGCTCTGTTGGCTCTGGTCTTTTGAACACCAAGAAAGGATGTGAGAATAAAGCAGCTGACGCTTTAAGCAGGATCGAAATAAATAATCAAGAAGAAGAGAATTCTCTTTCTATGCTCCTACAAGCGTCCGATATCAGCCTCCTCAACACCCAAGAGCTGACTTAAACGCTCGAGGACGAAGAAGACACAACGATTCATACGGCCGAATAAAACCCAGTATTCTTGTTACCGGTGTCAGATAAAAATATATCCGCGTTTAACTATAGCATAATAAATTAAAAATTCAATATTCAATAAAAATAAACAAAAATAACGCGGAAACACATTTACTTAAATTTCTCAATGAAAATGTAAAACCGAATAAACAGTATGGAATTTATTTTGAAACCAAAGAACTAGAAATGATTGCCTATACAGTATTGAAGGAGAATTTTAACGAAAAACTAAAATTAGTCAAAACAAATACCTACACTACTGTAACCAACCGAATTAATTTCTTAAAAGAGTTAGAAAGATACCATAATAAGACTCATAATGAAATCCGAGAAACAGCAGCACATTTCAAAACGAAATTATACACGCCCAATATGGAGAAAATGATTCAAAACTATATCAATCAGTGTGAAATTTACCAAGAGCATATATATGAAAGAAGGCCTCTCCAGCACTTACACCTAGATATATTCCATTATAACAAAGAACAGTTTCTTACGGTCATCGTCATATTCTCGAAATACGCTCCGGCGTACCACCTACTCGACGGCAACACAGTAACGCTAATAAGTAAATTAAGACATTTTATTTCTCATCACAACTTCCCAAATAGAATCACTACGGACAGTGGAAGAGAGTTCAACTTTCTAGTATTCAACGTATTTTGCAGATGGCACAACGTCGAGTATCATCAAACCATCATCAACCGACACACCTCCTACGGACCCACCGAGCGACTACGTTCTTATAACTACAGCAATATTGATCTACAATCAAAGCATTCACTCAACAACAAATTATGCGCCATCCACACTTTTATACGGGCCGTACGAAGACCTTCATAAACATATTATCGACCCAGAGGCTAATACGATTGAAAGATATAACGAACTTCGAAAAAATGAAATTTTACCGTTTTATGACGAACTATATCTAAAACAAGGCGAAAATCAAAATTTACCAGTTGATTCGGATAAAACACTAGAGGATAAAGAAATGTTTATTGAAATACACCAACAGCCACACGATAAAATCGCGCCGCGTTATCAAAAACTCCTCGTAGGAAAACAACAAGGTCCCTCCTTTGATTGCTATATACACGGGCAACCCCGACGTTATAACCTAAAATATGCAAAACGAATAAGAAAAATTTCCTCCTTCTTACAGGAAAATGAAGACCGGGCTGATCATGATACTCCTGATCATAGTAGCGAAGAGCACCGAGATAGACAAGAATAACACTCACGACGACCATCACCATGGAATTGGGAGAATAATTCAAAATTATCACTATGTGTACTTTCATATCAATATCACGGCTTTAAAACATACGTATAATAGTATCCTTGCTACCTATACCACACTGTCCTCTCAATTGAAGTTAAAAGTCATGGATTTATCATCATCCCAATTGGAATCAAATTTATTAAAGGAAGCTGAATTACTTTGTGACGAAGCGTACCAAAACTTACAACAAATATCACCAGCGAATTCTAGATTGAAAAGAGGACTGATAAATGGACTCGGCACGACAATTAAATACATTTTTGGAAACCCAAACGCCAATGATTTGGATAGGATAAATAATTACTTGAATGTACTCTGCAACCAACAATAGGAAGATGTGATAGTTCTCAACAAATCACTAACTATTATAAACAAAATTAGTAAAACCATGAATAGGAACACTGAGGTTATTAATCAAAATTTAGGGAATATTTCCAAGGCCTTAGATCAACGAGACAACCAATTGAACTTTCTTGAAGCCCTCAACTCTTATGATACAGAAACAAAATTTTTTAGATTTGCTGGGAAAAATAAAACGTACATTTATTTTTTCAGAGCAAACGTTTGATATGGAAGTATTGAGTTATAAACAAATTTCCGATATACTTACTCACTTATTAGAAACTTACTCGAAAAGAGAATTAACAAGCACTATTATAACCTATTAGATTTTGGCTTCGTTCAAGGTTCAATCGCATGTATCCATGATCTCATTATTTACACACTTAAAAAATTCCTATCTTAAACCCCATCGAATTCTCGCTATTCCAAAGACTTTCTATAATCAATAATAATAACCAAATGGAAATCGTTACTTTTCCATGGAGGCTAATTGGATCTATAATCAAATTATCAGCTCAAAATTGTCAAGAAATTTACAAGCAAAGTTATTTTTGTCAAAAAATTGTCACGAGAGAAATTGAAGCCACTTTCATTCAAATAAATACGTCTTTACTTCCAGCTTATCCTTTGTCTGATAATTTAACGTTGATATCCAGTAATTACGAAACAACAATTACTCGTAATAATATCAAAACTAAGCAGCGAGGAACCCGTTTGATAGAAGGAGACGATCTGCAAATAGAAGAACATATACTAAACAAAAATTTAGGAGAAATAAAACAGCCGCATTCAATTTTGCCTATGATTATTAAAGACGATCAAGTAAATTTCGAGTCTTTGAAAACATTGACAGTGACAACGATAAGTATACCATCACTACAATCTTCCAGAATTGAGTTTCATTTGTCAATAGCCAGCATCGTTATGGGGGTACTGATTATTGTAAGTTTGTATTAAACGAAGAACATTCGCAGAGTGATCCAAAACCAACCTATCCGGCAAGCCAATGACCAGGATGTCATTGAACTTCAGCATGGAGGATTTATGTGACATCTCTTGCGCTAACCGTCCACATGCGGCTGCTAGCCGTGCCAGCTTGCAATTTCAATATCAAGAGATAAGAGGAAGAAAGGAGTTGGCTGCAGTGATATAATTAAGTCGCATTCAATCACTGTCGGTTACTCGCGAATCTGGTCGGGTTTTTTTTTTTAATTTTATATGATATAAGAACATAAAAAGATCTATTCAATTTTTGTGTTTTATTTATTTATTTATTTATTTTTCTAAAAATCAAAATTATCGAAAATTATCGTTTTTTGCTCTCATACATCAGAATTAGCTTTAACAAGAAAAAAAAACAAACATTTTCTTATAAAAGTGAAGTACTTGAACACGATTTTAAATATTTAAAATCGATGAAAGTAGATGATTTTTCGCTCTTACTTATTAGGATTTAATTTTACATCAAATTCATATTGGTAGAAAGTATGTCGGTCTGATCAAAATAACACTTTTTACTATTTAAGATTCTGATATAAAATTGATTTCTTGCAACTTAACTTATAAAACGGATTTGAAATGTCTAAAATACACAGAAATATTAATTTTTTTTACACACTGTGACACGGCAAATTGCGTGTCTCGATTGGAAGCACGTGTACGTGCGAATGTACAGCGGCGTTGGCGAGCGGAGCTTCGACGTGCGATGTAACACACACACACACATGCGTGCGCCCGCATCCCTATGTCTCGTTGTATGCAGCGGAAATTCCCCGCACGTCCCTCCGTACTCCTACAAGGCCTTGGCTGTACCTGTAGAAGACGCAATAGCAGGAGCTAGAGCGTACATGGATCAGCTGGTAAGGAGAGGCACGACGTCGCTGTCTCCATACACCGGCCAAGCAGCCGCCAACACATAAAGGCAGAGAGAGAAGGAGGGAGAGAGAGACCGGGCTCGGCAGCGCCAGCTCGACCCGCCGATAGCAGGCACGAGCCTACAGAGAAGAGGCTCGCGCGCGCCGCGATGAAGAAGGCGGCCTGTCGACGAAACACGGCATGCAGAAGCACGTGCACAGCTGTAACCGGCATTATGGTCGGCATTCGCTCGCTATCCGCCGTGCCGTGTGCGACTACCGTGTACCCGCGAGAGTGTCAAGGAGTGAAAGGACAGTGCCAGAGCGTGAGGCTAGAGCGGACTTTGAAAGCCAGCAGCAACAGCAGCATCTTGGCCAAGATTGATGTTCCTCCTTTTAATCCCCTGAGTGATTTGAAATCGTGTATGTGCGCGCGTTGTCGTCGAGAGTCGCGAATAGCGTTTTTTTCGAACTCGCGAGGGCTACAGCACGTGCTATAGCTGTAGCCGTAGATTAACAGTTTTTCTTGCTTCCCGCCTGCAAGCTAGCCGGCCATAATAGTTGGTGCAAGTGAGGCATGCACCTGGCGCCCGGGTTTTTGTTAATACCGATTACCCTTTTTCGATCATTGTATTGTTTGTGATGAATAAAGATTCTTGTGTGTGTTAAAATCAAGTGTGGTATTGCGTAGTGTTTGTATTCACGCATAACCTAAGTTTCCACCCCATGAACCGCCACTTTGCCCTGATTCCCAGCAAAGCGTGACAACACAGAATTAAAAAAATTAATAAATTTTTTAAATTAACAAAAAAATTAGCAAACTAACGAAATCATATGGCACTCTTGAGTAATGCGATCGTGCCTGTAATGTAAAACCAAAGTTTTTACATGCGACGTGCGAAGCGAGGAACGGGGGGTTGGCGTGCCGAGCCTAGCAAGACACGCAAGGGGGCATAGTCCCCCTAGATTATGTATAATAATCTATTCTGTATAATCTGTAAAATAATATATCAATAAAAAATTTTAAAAAGTTAAAAAAATAAGTAGTAATTTTATACACCCACACACACACACTACAGGTGGCTCCATCTATATTGTTTCGCTATTCAAATCTGTCTACAGTAGCTATCGCTCTACGTCTATCAAACGGATAAAAGATAGATGACGTTTACTCGTTTCCCTGCGTTGACATCGTGCCGCACTTTTACGCCAATTATCGGGGGATGCCTCCTTCTTTAATTTTTACAATTCTTTAGCATCAAATAAATTGGTATAGATGGCATCATTTGAAATTGCTACAGTGAGTTCTTCAATCCATAACATCAAGATATAAGAATGATTGTATGTTATCCATTTTCTACCATTAAATACCTGTAAAAATTAATGTTCTACATTTTATTACATACATATTCAGATATTTTATTAAAATATTTACAAAGTTCAACATTACCCAGAAAAGTACATCTAGTTCTTTTGGCTCTGTCAACTTCTACTTGCTGATACATAACCACCATAATAATGTTTCAGTAATTAGTATGTCAGTAATTAGTATTTACGTCGTGCGTTAGTAGATTATAAGTTAATAATATGTGTATTAACGGGAAAAATTTTTATTATATTGAATTATAATTACACAGGTCCACAAAAAAGGTTGTCGGTTCTTTTGACCAAACCAACTTTTTCCTACGTATTTTTTGATGCTGAATCCAAATCTGCAGTCAAAATATAGCCTTCCGCAGTGTTTTTTACGTTTATGCAAAAAAGCCTCATTTTTTACGGTTTTTTCAGGTTTTCTTCAAATTAAAAAAAAATAAAGAGAGATACGATTAAATTGACTTCAGAATTGAATTCTACGGATCAAAATACATCGA
>JAWWEQ010039758.1:0-18752 GCA_035583055.1 Torymus tubicola
TCTGATATTGAGAACAATGATAATTTTTTCCACAATGCTGCCCAGGATATATGCTACTAGTACAAGGTCATTGTAATCCGATTCCGCATATTGATATGTAGGAGACATAAGGTGCTATTTGGTCGAAACTGTGAAGAAGGAGCTATCTGAGCCACATTTTTTTTGCCAAAATTTAGAATGGTTGCTGTTCTAATGAAATCTAAGAAATTTGTATAAATTCATCGTACGTCGTGTCGTGAAACACGTAGTGGATATTTTGACGCGTACCCGGAAGGATTTAGGCTTTTTAAAATAAAATAAACATTTTTTTATATTGTTACATGGTAATTTATTTCTCAGACACGAGAGCTTCTTCTCGTGTTGAGCTCAAAAAGCGGACTGACTGGCTCTCGTCGCAAGACAGGCCAGCTTGGGGTACAAAATATATATCTGGATTTTCCCTAATGTCTTTGGAGAAGGAAAACCCGTCTGGAGTATAGTCGTCTTTCATTAAGGGAACTGTCTGGAGTATACGCGTCTGTTGATATAAGAGAAAGCGTCTGGGGTACAGGTGTCCGTCTTGTTGGTGAGTCCGACATCGGTCGTATACCTGGAAGCGTTACCTTGAATAAAAAGGGAAGATGGGGTGAAAAAACGTGAGCGCTCCTACACCTCCCATGCTAAAATAGTTTCCGATTACGAGGTAGATCGGAAACTACCGTTTGATTCTTTGGGTTATGCTGTACAGTGGGTTGGTAGTTGTTAGTATTCGGCGATTGTAGATTTACAGTTTCTTCTTGCGCATACACAGGGTTATTACAATTTATGAATGTCGGTCAACATCGATGAGTACAAGCTTTAAAAATGTAGTACACCGCATAAAAGAGTCTTATTCTATACAAAAAGTAGATCGTACCGAGCGAGGCGATAGTGTATATAACGTAATGTAAAATATTGTAACTCGTGTCGAGCGTAGTATGCTTATTTCGGTTTGATGTGATTATTTCTAAATTATTTGATATTTCATCTAGTGAATGAGCTGAGTTTAAAAGTTCGGTTGTATCTATGTGATGTGAGCTAAACGTAGGAAGTTGCAGTTCTGAGGTTTTAAGAGCCTCTTGTTCGGTTGGAAGGAAATCGAGAGAGACTTTATATTCCGAAATCTTAGTGAAATTCGAGTGACCTTTCGATAAGTATAAATGGTCTTGAGAAGATCCGCGGACAGTGTGGCGCTATTGAGAGTATATTTTGTGTTTTGATAGTGACAGAGGTTTCTGTTGTAACACCGCGTGTAATTATAATTGTTTCTGAGGATTTCGGTAGAATGTACCAACTAAAGCCGTTGCTTAATGAGAGAACGAAGTTATTGGATAGGGCGAAATACTTTCTAATACATCCCTTATCCTGTCGGTCCCTGAGTAGATGTGAATAACAACTTTCTTCTGTATTTAGTCTATGGATAGGGGACTCGATTTCGCATGTTTGTATCATGTACTTTTATACAAGAGTTTACATTAATTATTGTGTATTCAGTCCCATCAGTATTAATTGCTATGGGTTTTGGCGTAATATTTTCGAATATATAATATTGTGTCCATCCCGACGTGGGTACCGGTATGAACCTACAGACCTTATAAAGGGTTCCGGTGGATATTGGGGTGTTGATCCGGTAAACGAGCTTTCCGCCGATACAATAATAGCTATTTTACTTATTTGCATATATAACATATAATTTCGTTCATCGAGGGAAAATGGCAATTCCTTATAGGATAACTGAGCACGTATGACGTCGAGACTATGTATAAAATCCCGAGGTGATACTAATCTGGGGGAAACTATTCCGAGCTTACTATCATTTATTGAATCATAAACAAGATTTACCTTTTCTAAGAGATCGTCAAAGCAAAGTTCTAAATCCGAGATGGATTCCATGTTATTATTAAAACCGCTTTGTGTAATTACAGAATTGCCATTTTGTACAATATCTCTTAATGCTAATAAATTTTTGTTGTGAATGACCGTCATATTTTCGAATTGTCGCAAGGAGCTTCTAATAATTGCGGTTTAGTTATTAATTAGCCGCGCTATGTTCGCAGTGGTGTTATAGACCTCATCGATTTGTTTATTTATTGTTTCTGCGTCATCAGCGGACATAGTGCCGAATAAGAATTTGCTAACTGAACCTACTGCGTTAATTAGTCCTCGCTTAACCCTATGGTCATCTAACGATATAATTAAACTAATCTTACTTTTAATCTTATGATGCCTAATGGCAAGAGTATGTAACGTATTCTTATGGTTACAATATTCGATTTTATTACATTGGCTTGTGAGTTGACTCAGCTGTGTCTTGAGCTGATTCTCGTCCTTCAAGAGGTCTTGCGAGTCCACGAAGTATACCGTTGACCATACCTCGTGATAGAGCCTTGCCTGAAATAACTCCTCCCGCAGTATCGGCGTGGAGATGGGCGTCACATTGTAGGGCATCGTGTCTACGACCGCTAGGCCGAGATATACTAATAGTGTAGCAGTAATCCTAGTGATAACATCTGTAGCAAAAAAAGGAAAAGCTTTTAACCGTCAAACGGCTTTGTTTCATTAATATGTCGTCTATGTTCTTTATTTCTAACTTTATATGTGATGGTATGTGTATGATAATTAATATCTGTAATTAAATACGGTCCACTAAATCTATTTGAAAGCGGCGTTTGCCTTAAATCTTTAACTAAGATTTTATCTCCTATATTGTACAATGGAGTTGGTCCTTTTCTTCTTGCTGAGACTTCTTTTTCGTATTTCTCCTTGCTAGTCAATAAATTCTTCCTTATTCCTTCTGATAAATGGACGTGATTAGTTTGGAAATTATCTATATATCTAGCAGCATCCTGCGACTTCATCTACAGTGTGCGAAATTTGTTGTCTAATAATGTTTTTCGGAAGTACATCGCTTCCATTGGCGCGTATCCTTTTCTGTTATTGACCATATGTTGTTGGATATAAATTGCACTTTTCTTAAGTGTAGGTGCCATATTTCTGGTTTGTCCTTAATCAAGATCTTTAATTGATCTTTTATCGTAGCGTGGTATCTTTCCAAAGATCCATTTAATTGAGGATGTCCAGCTGCTATGATTATAGGCTTAATTTTTAAAAACTTGAACAGCGTGCGTATAAGTTCGGATTCAAATCCCGTAGCATTATCAATTATAATCTCATTCGAAGCTCCGTACAGATAAATATAGTTCTGCATGAGGGATTCTGCCGTCTCTTGGGCTTGTGTTGATTTTACTGGTATTAAGGTTAGAAACTTTGTTAATTGGTCTTGTACGGTGAGAACATATTTATATCCTTTTTCGTTCTCTGGTAGAGGCCCAACGTGATCGGTGGCGATCCTTTTTCCTAGATTTCGAGGGGGCTGAATTAATACCCCTTCAGCAGTGTTATTAAACTGGGCTTGCTTAGTCAATTGGCAGTCCTTGCATACCTTTATGAACTGCTTTATATCTGTGTGTAGATTCTTCCACACATATTTCTTTGAGATTGATTCAATTGTCTTTTGTATCCCGAGATGGCCATTTCCGGACCATGGTAGAGCTTGTTAAGCTTTCTCTTTTCGTTTTCGTCCTGTATTTCTGTTCTGATCATAGGTATGACTTCTATTTGTTTTTCCATACTTGCGTATTTAGTATGAATAAATTTTATCATCCGTATAATCTTGTTCTTTACATTATCTTCCAATGACGTTAAGTCATAACAAAATTTTTCTTGCGAGGTTCTATAGTGCCCCTTCAATTTTGCAAATGTAATACGTGGCTCCATGTTTTCTGATATATCTATATCAGGATTGTTTCCAATTTTTATTGTTTGGATCAGAGATTTAAAGGCATCTTTTACGGGACGTAATTGAGTATTTTTATATTGCGATAAATACTCTTCAAACTCCTCTTCATTAGTAGGAATGTGCACGTTTCTCACTTGTCCGGAGAGCGCATCGTATTTTTCTAGTTTTAATCTCCAGCGCATTAATCGCGAGGGATCCTTTACATTCATGAGCCACTTCAAAGGCTTGTGATCTGTGATGATTTTAAATCTTTTTCTATATAAGAAGTGTCGGAGATGTTTCGTCGTCCGGACGATAGATAACAACTCTTTCTCAGTTGTGCTGTACCGACGTTCTGCGTCATTTACCGTTCTCGACAAATACTCTACTGGTCGGTCGAATTTATTTATTTCTTGAGATAAGACTGCTCCCAAACCATCGTTAAACGCATCGGTAGCGAGCGTGAACTCCTTCGTATGATCCGGGTAGATAAGAACAGGTTCACTTGTCAAAGCGTCCTTTAGTTTTTCAAAAGCTTTCTGATGTTCTCCCGTCCACTTGAATGTTTGATTCTTCTTTACTTTCTTTTTGTTTGTTATTTTTACTCTTGCAGTTTCATCTTTTACTTTATCTTCAGTTTTATTCTCATTTGGTTCATCTTTTTCTACTCCAATGGTATTGTATCCCCATCGATAATTAGGGAAGTTGATAATCTGATATCACTTCTTAATTACATTTTTAATAGGATTTTGTCCCAAGAAATTACTGGTTTCATTTTTTAAAACTTCGTTTGTATCTCTACATATTCAATAACAATATATGGAAAATAATTTGCATCTTCAGCGGTTCGTTTATTCTCTATTAAATTAATAATTGATTTGTCCCAGTCGACTTTTATTAATGACTTTTCAATGCTATAATTTATCGAAGGCTGGCCAAGCCATTTTTTAATATTTGCAGGCAATGTATAATTTCCTGGTAACCACGGTATACCTAACATTTGAAAACCTTTTAAATAATTTAAAATACTATGATACCAAATGCGTGACTTTTTTATGATACATCTTGGTAATGAATGTATACCACTAAAAGTTCTAATAGTATAAGTCCAAAACTGTCTATTACGCATTCGTGATTCAAGAAAATGAGTAGCTAATTCTGCAGTTGATTCTACTTTACATATAAGTTTGGCAAGTCCTTGCATTTTGACTGAATCGAATTCAAGAGCTTGTTGAAGAGACAGTGAAACAAATTCATTATTTATTTCAACGTATTCTTTTAAAAATTCATACTCTCCATTTATTGATATATTTAAACAATTCAACATTGCTTTATTTTCTTTTTTCATATGTTCCAATCCTTTATCATTTCTGAATTTGCTTTTCATAAAATAAGTTATTTGACTTAACAGAGTATCTACTCCTTTGAATGTTTCAAAGTCCTTCAATATTTTATCAATAATTTCTATATTAAATTCTTTTATTAAAATATTCGACGACCTATACGGTGGTTGTTGAAGACTTACTTCATATTCCAAAATTTCCACTATGAAAGCCGTAACTTTTTCATACTTTGTTAATGTCAGTTTAAAGTTATCTAAATTCTTCGGTTGGAGTCGATGTAAACATTGCATCAATGTGCATTTAGTTTCCTTATCTTCACTTGAACTATTATTGCTATTTCGTAACAAACTCGTTTTTTTATATTGTAAAAACCCTTTTGATGTTGCAGGTGATAAATCTTTGTCACCTTCATCATTGCCACTCTTGACAACTGATAAATTAGGATTCAGTTTTAGGTTTGTTAACATCGTACTACTTTCATGGTTATTTTTACTTAAACATTTAATTGAATCTTCAACATTAGGTTCTTCTTCACTAACCTTTGAAAAATTTGTTCTTTTTATTTTTGTTAAATAGTTCATTACTTCTTGAGGTGAAGTTACAGCATGCATATTTTTTTCTAAACATTTAGTTGAATCTTCAACATTAGATTCTTTCTCACTAATATTTAAGAAATCAATTCTTTTTATTTTTAAACATTTCATTTCTTGTTGAGATGAAGTTTTAACATATATATATTTTTCTTTATCAATTGATTCTGAGTCATAATTGTCTTTTCTTCTTTTACGACCTTCTTTAGTATATGTACTAGAATATTCTACCTGAATATTTTCAAAAGCGTTGCTAGTTGACTCTTTATCACTACTGTTATGTTTCAAATTTTTGTTTGTTACATTATCATTATTATTATTATTCTTTTCTTTGTAATCAAATGGATCAGTAGCATAAACTTCATTATTCTCATTAGATAAATCAGTATTATTTTCTTGTTCCTCTGAATTGTCTAATGTATTATCTTCAAAATTTTCCATCTTATCATTTACTTGATGATTTTCTTTTTCAAGACTTGTTGACTCATCATTACTAAGAATATCTAATTCACTTACTTGTTGCAACCGTTTTTTAGTTTGTGGGTTAGCTTTATTACTTACTACCCTGACAACGCGGTGATCCTCTTGATGCGCGGAAGGAATGTCATAATATAGTCCCAGGTGGTCCTTGATGTCCTCCCAAGATTCAGCATATCCAATTAGATCCTTCGCTTCACCTATAATTTTGTTTGCGGCAACCATTTTCCATACACATTTTCTATCGAGCCAATTATTCATTTTATTCAGCGCATATTCAATCTCTGTTATAAAACTTCTTACGTTTCCTCTACCGTCAAAAGTTGAAATCGAGTGCATAACATCGTTCGGCCTAAAAGATGAGCAGTTCCTTTTGTCATGCTCTTGCTTCATAGTAGCACGCTTCTCGTTTGATTGCTTGTGTAGCTGATCCACTAGATTTAATTTTAAACTTATATCTTTTTGCAGTGTTGCGAGGTCCTCTCGTAATATTTGCTCTTTAGGCAATTTATTATAACCGAAAAATCTGCTCGGCATTTTGTTTTTATTTTGTTGTCTGTAAAATTATTGAGTCCTTCATCAGCCAGCTTTCATTTGGGCGTTGAGAACAGCTGCTTCCTCTGAAGAAAACTTGGGGTTCTTGTCTAAGAATCCGTCGTTGGCTGCTGCTCCAGTCGAAAACGGTCTCGTTTTCTTTCTGCGTCACCCCACACTTAGCACCAATATGTCGTGTCGTGAAACACGTAGTGGGTATTTTGACACGTACCCGGAAGGATTTAGGCTTTTTAAAATAAAATAAACACTTTTTTATATTGTTACATGGTAATTTATTTCTCAGACACGAGAGCTTCTTCTCGTTGAGCTCAAAAATCGGACTGACTGGCTCTCGTCGCAAGACAGGCCAGCTTGGGGTACAAAATATATATCTGGATTTTCCCTAATGTCTTTGGAGAAAGAAAACCCGTCTGGAGTATAGTCGTCTGTCATTACGGGAACTGTCTGGAGTATACGCGTCTGTTGATACAAGAGAAAGCGTCCGGGGTACAGGCGTCCGTCTTGTTGGTGAGTCCGACATCGGTCGTATACCTGGAAGCGTTACCTTGAATAAAAAGGGAAGAGAGGGTGAAAAAACGTGAGCGCTCCTACAGTAGATGAATATAAAACATTTAATATTTGTCTATGTAAAAGTAGTCCATGGTTCTGTTGGTTAAGGGGCAAGTCTGAACTAGTGGAAAATAGGGCGCTCTAGGTGTCGAGGGTTCGATTCTTGGCGGAGTTACTCGGATTTTTTCCGAGTTTCTCTTCACCGAGAAAGGAACTCTGGAAACCAGCTGTTTCGCGGCGAGTTTTTCTCTGGAGTTTTTCCTTCAGAAAAAATACAAGTTTTTATGCTTCCCAACAAGCGTGAGCCTTGGGAATGTACAACAGTATCAGGGAAGCTGATCCCTGAAATACGGGATCTTCTCCGGGGAGGCTACACTGGGAAGTGGACCCGATGCCCCCTCGGGGGCAGAGAGTGCCGGCTTAACCGGCACGGTGCGTGTCTGAAATACAACCTCACCGGAGAATCTTCTCAGGAAGGGGACAGAATAGGTAGCATGCACCTGCTGGGCCAAGAAGGCTGCAGGTGGGTAGACCCAAGAAAATAAATATTTGTCTATGATGAATTTATACAAGTTTTTTTAGATTGGATAAAGTACAGCTACAATAATATACGTTTTATCAGATAAAAGATGGATTTCCGACCAGCATCTCTTATGCGACTTTGCACAATTAGTTTCTTCTCTACCGTTGCGCCAAAATTGCTCGTTGTTCATCGCATCACCAAAATAATTCCTTTTACAACTTTTCTACCCAAGAGCGCCTTATTCCTCCCACTCGCTGATCTATTCATCGGTTACTCGTGAAATTAATTTCTAACAAACAATAAATGGTTTATGGTAGTAGTACCTTGATCGTTTAAGAACTCGCGACATGTCGTTTTAATACGGTTCAATTGCTGATAATCGGTTGCATTCGAAATTAGTATAGGATACGCGATTAATTTGTCATAAAAAATACAAGTTTTTATGCTTACCCAACAGGCGTGAGCCTTGGCGAATGTACAACAGTATCAGAGAATCTGTAGTTAAGATAAATCCTCGTAGCCAATCCGATGCTTTTGCAGGGAGCACCGGACTTACCGGTGTGGAGCTGATCCCTGAAATACGGGATCTTCTCCGGGGAGGCTACACTGGGAAGTGGACCCGATGCCCCCTCGGGGGCAGAGAGTGCCGGCTTAACCGGCACGGTGCGTGTCTGAAATACGACCTCACCGGAGAATCTTCTCAGGAAGGGAATAGAATAGGTAGCATGCACCGGCTGAGCCAAGAAGGCTGCAGGTGGGTAAACCCAAGAAAATAAATATTTGTCTATGATGAATTTATACAAGTTTTTTTAGATTGGATAAAGTACAGCTACTATAATATACGTTTCATCAGATAAAAGATGGATTTCAGACCAGCATCTTGTTTGCGACTTTGCACAAATAAATTCTTCTTCTCTACCGATGCGCCAAAATAGCTCGTTGTTCATCGCTTCACCAAAATAATTCCTTTTACAACTTTTCTACCCAACAACGTCTTATTCCTCCCACCCGCTGATCTATTAATCGGTTACTCGTGAAATTAATTTTTAACAAACAATAAATTGTTTTATGGTAGTACCTTGGGCGTTAAAGAACTCGCGAAATGTTGTTCTAATCTGGTTTAATTGCTGGTAATCGGTTGCATTTGAAATTAGTATAGGATACGGGTGAAAGACATGGGGCTGGGCGGTTGGACAGACGGTCGGGCATTTTGGTTTTTTAACATTTTAATAGATAGATTTCGCCATTAGCTAGAAACATATTATAAATATCTCGTGATGATGCCTTCGTATAGTAGTAATGATGGAATTTCGGTCTAATTTATATGTGCATATGTAATATTTGTTGGTTTTCTCAGTCAGCGAGTTGGCTTTGCTTGGATAAAAGTAGTAGAATAAGAAGTGCGCATTACTCTAGTAAGTATTTGTGTACGTCGAACAGATAACATCGCTTACTTTATCAGGTTGCAAATATTTAATTTACTCCTGGTCAATTACATAATTAAATAATTACTTATCTAACCTAATTTTTCAAATCTTTGTCCATCTATTTTAGCATATAAAATGAAGCGAACAAGAAATCAGTTCTTTAATAATATATATGCTGAAGAATACTCAGATGAGATGGAAGACGATTCGAAGGACGATGCCAAGAACGATTCAAAGGACGATTCAGATAATGATTCAAAGAACGATTCAGATAACGAATTGAATAGCGGATATGATTCTAATGGTAGCGATGATTCTGTTATTAACAATGAGAGCGATGGATCTAATTATTCAGGATGTAACAGTAATAATAGTTCGGATAACTCATCTAATGATAGTGTTGAAGAAGTGAATTTACGAAAGCAAGACAATTCTTACAATAAATCAGATCCACAATCTACTGCAGAATTCAAACTCAAGTCTCCTACAATACCTTCGTCGAGCGAAGGAGGAGTGTATTATTATAAGAAAAATGCTTGCCCGTATTGCGATGCTATCTTGCAGCGACTCGACAGACATCTAATTAACATGCACACTGACAAAGAGACGGTAAAAAAAATCAATAGTTTGCCAAAAAAAAACCCGCTGAGATGTCAGCTCATTCAACTATTAACTAACGCTGGTAATGAAAGGTATAATAAGGATGAAATTAGAAATCCGACCAAAACCTATATTGTTAAGAGACGATTAGCACGAAATATCGGAAAAAATGTACCATATTTACAAAATGAAAAACAAAAACGCTCGGTAGAACAGACATGTGAGAAGATTAACAACGAAGAATCTTCAACCAAAAAGAAAGATCAGAAGAGTAAAGGTAGCAAAAAAAGGGACAATCATACAAACAAGAAAAAGAAAAACAAGAAAAAGAGGAAACGGGAAGTCAGAGTAATTTGCCCAGCATGCAGGGGCTATTACTCACGAAATAGCTATTCTAAACATTTTAGCCGTATACATAAGAATAAACTTGGACTAGGGGACACAAGAACGCTTCTCGCTGCAGCGAGAAGAGAAATGTCTGATTTCCATCCTGACGCATCCGATGATCTCTTAATTTACGTCTTACCGCATTTCGATGAGGACGTAGTAGGTTTACTCTGCCGCTATGATTCGTTAGCAATCGCGTACGGAAACAAGTACATTGAGCAGCATGTAGCTGATGATCAAGCAAAGCTGGTAAGAGGCCATATGCGTTTGATGATGAAAGTTTTAAAGGAAATGAAAAGTTTAAATGGTAAAATTGAAGATTTAGAATCAGCTTTTGAGCCCCAATTCTTTGACACGTTCATTAAAGCTGCTCAGATAGTATGTAAAGTATCCAAACATTTAATCAAAATCCCGTACAACGGTCATACAATACGACTTTTATGGAGAAGATTGTTTGTGATATTAAATGCTAAGTACAGCAAAGTTGATTCCGATAAAGAAAGATATAAATTCAAACGTAGGCTTGCCGATTACGTAGCTATTTTTGAAGATGAATATTTAGCCAAAATAGGATCGAAAGCGCAAAGAGCATTGAACGAAAACAGAAGAAAGAAATCAACTAAGGATGTTATAATTGATCAACAAGACATCAAAATTTATTATAAATACCTTCACGCTAATCGCGATAAACTGTTAAGAGATTTATTGGATGGAGGTTACAATACGGAAAAATATTTTAAGCTCATGAATTATGAACTAGTTCTTTTGATGCTTTTTAATGGGCGGAGGCCTGGTGAAACAGAAAGAACAAAGCTCGAGAGTTACTATAATCGGCAAGCATCTAATCCTGATGACAATTTTTTTAAAGTATTAAATCCCACGATGAAAAAACAAGCAAGTAAGTACGAGAAGATGATCGGCCAGGGTAAAAAAATAAATGGGATTGATTGTACCATTTACCTTACGCAAAAGGACATTGAAACACTAGATATACTAATCAAGTATAGAAAGAAAGCTTCGATTTCCCCGGAAAATGAATACTTATTTGCTCACCCTAATCCTCTTAAGGATAAGAGAATGTTGCATGCTGCAGCGTCCTCGACAAATGCAAAATTGGTTGCGGATTGTGATCAAAATTACAAAAAGTTAAAAAAGCCAGACTTGATTCGCGCAACGAATTGCAGGATACAAATTGCTACAATGTTTGGTGTAATGGGGGATCCGAAACTACTCGATAATGTTGCAAACCACCTTGCTCATACAAAAGCAATTCATGTGGATGTCTATCGTAGAACTGTAGCAGAGAATGATGTCAACGTCACGTGTTTTCTGGAGAGCAGATTTGGCAACGAGAGTAATGTGTCATCTAATGGTAAATCACTTTAATATTTAATTATTTTAAAAATCACAAATGTTAATTAACACATTTATCTTTCAATGTCGTTGAAGATTGCAATGTTATGACTCCAAAAAAATTTAGAATTCTCTATCACCCTCAAAATTATGAAAAAAAATCATATTTTCACCATTTAAGAATTTATCGGTTTTCTTGAAATTTAAATTGGATTTTAGAACGTACCCAGAAGCAAAAATAAAAGCGACGCCGAAATCTTGTAAACTTCAACCACATTTCTTTTAACCTATCCACGCATCTACCCTTTCCCACACTAATTCGCACATCCATTTATCTACTTATTTATACATGTATTATTTATCTTTTTATGTATAACCATTTCCATATCGCCGGTCCCGACAACTATTGCACATGAAAATTGATCTCAAAAAGTATCTCACCTAATAAAAAGGGCCATGAAAACTATTCCTCGTCAACATTTGCCACGAAAAGAATCCCATTTACAAAAGACCCACAAAAACTATCCTTTTTATAAAGGATTCGTGAAATGTATCTCGTATATAGATATTTGCCATGAAAAAAATTCAACCTCCAAAAGCATGGTTATAACTACCCCACTTTAAAATATGTTAGCAACAACTCTCTCACATTAGTATTCGCCACGAAAAATACTTCACCTGGAAAGCAACATTAAAACTGTCTCGCATCAATATTAGCCTGTTTCTATACGCCGAATCAGGTGATATTCTTTTCATGGCGAATGCGCGAGTTCACGCTGAATATTTCTCAGTCAGATAGCTTTCGTGATGTTTTTGTAGATGGGATCCTTTTTTCGGCAAATATCTATGCCGAATAGTTTTCGCAGTCACCATTTTAAGAGGAATAGTTTTCGTTGCAAATTGGTAGGTGATATTCTTTTCGTGACAAATATCCATGCGGGAGAGTTCTGTGGCACTTTGGTAAATGGGATCTTTTCGTGGCGAATGCTGACGAGTGTAGTCATTTTTCATGAGGGATTGTTTTGATGAAGGATCCATAAATGCATCCATATATCTATTTATCTTTTCAGGATCTCTACTAGAAACACAGAGTGCCGACAATTCACACGATTATTCACATGAAGTATCAGAGAACTCAAATATGGAGAGAAGTAAATATAGCAGGTCCCCGAAAAAATTAAGAACAGAAAGTAACATTGAATCAGGGAAAAATAATGTTAGTAAAAAAAGAAAAATAATCTCTGAAATAGAGAAACCAGAACTAGACCCAGTAGCTCTTGACGATTCTCGACACTGTAACAAAACTATTAGAAGCGAGGAGATATCACCGAATAGTAAGTATTCTCATACATTTCGCAAAGCGGCCAATGTGGTTGAAATTTGCAAATTTGCGACTTCGGCAAAAACTCCGAATTTCCGAAATCCGTAATTTCGATTTCAAATCGATTTCTTAGCCCGTTTAGCACTTTCACTGTTTATTTAAATATGAAATTAAGTGAGAGCGTGTCCTGAACCTAGAAACAAATTAACAACGACCTAAATAGTGTAGAAGGCCCTCAAGTATTGAGGGGGTAGTTTCGTGTCTTTTCGCAGTATTTAATGATGCTAATTTTTGTTAGCTTTAGGTCTGCCTTTCAATTCAGTTTCTTTTTTAAATAGGCAGTGGAAGTCTAAAACGGCAGTGAATTTTTGTTTTGTTGTTTTCGGAGTTGATGGAGATAGTAGGTGTTGTATAGGAGTATGGGTAACACTTTCAATTTGAAATCGAAATTACTGATTTTGAAAATTTGTAGTTTCTGTTGGAGTTGCAAAGTTGTAAACTTCAACTATATAGCGTTTGCAGATGTATTATGTACACGAATTGAACCATATCATATAGTTATTTCGATTTTCTCACGTTCTTATCTTTTCTTTGTGGGATAGAAATAGTAGTCTTATGAAAACTAATCTCCAGACGCTTCCTAGTTGCTTCCGATACCGCTACTCAGCCGCTCCCCTAGAGTATTAGCTGTAGTCGATCTAGTTACCACTCTCTTTTCCGCTTCTATTTTTACGCTAAAAAATTAGTGAATCACCTTGCCGCTCCTTTTAACGCACCCTCTATCATTATTTTTTGTTCCTAATCACTTCTCTAGTTTCTTTTCATTACCTTCGCACCCTCCTCTTTGTAGTCATTTTCTTTACCATTCATTAAAAATAAGCCTCTCCCCTCTCTATCACGAAAAGAAGCCGCTCCTTTTACTGCATCACTATATCCTTTACGCGATTGCAAAGCTAGTCTACACAGACAGAGTCTCTGTACTCTTTTTTCGCTAGAAAAAAGGATTATTACGGCACTTTCAGCATTACGTACCTACGCTCTCATGGATGAAAAATGCTTTGCCTATTTTCACTTATCTCTAGTTATTCATTGCTTCCACTCATTACATGCTTTCTTACATACTTTCACTTTATCTTGGTCGCATACCGTCTCGCCGAAAAGTTCCACTACTGACTACTGTATCTCTTTTCGAATACGACGTATACATGCTTTTCATCGTTATTTCTGAATCTTCTTGTATCATCTGCATATAAATTCCTAAATTCATGCTCCAAACTACTACCATCGACTGCGAACCTTTTGCCGCAACTATCTTTCTTCTCAAGCTCAAAGTCCGGACAGTACATACGGCCACCATTCTTATCTCATCCTAGGTGGCCTAATACTTTTACTTTTTTATCGTTCACAATAATGGTTACGCACTTTCTATATTATTTCATAACTCGTACAAATTTTCAGTTGCGTACCCGAGCATAATTTGTCCTCAAGTTTTTTTTACGCTAGTGGAGAAGAGTTGTTGGTTGGGTACCGGTTCCTTTACACATTACGCTTTTCCAGAGTCACTGTTGCTGTTACATTCAGATAGCTTCTTGTTTATTTTCGTAACATTAGCATCGATAATCTTTACAGTAGTAACTAGTAGAATAACATGTTCTTTGTCTTTTTTAGATTCTCAACTAATAGCCCAGAATGTTGATGATACGGACCATTCTTTTAGTCCAGAGCCAGAGTCAGAAGTTGATTTAGATTTTACATCGGATTTAGGCGATAGTGATCTGTCGTATAATGAATTAATGGGTAGATCTAGGAAGGATGTAAATAGCAGAAAGTACGATGAATCAAAGAAATGCAGAAAATTCGAAAGACTAGATATAACAAATAAGAAATTAATGGTCAAGGGTATAAAAAACACAAAAATTAGATCTGAGACATCGAGAAGAAGTAGTGATGAAGATTTGATCTATGATAAAAAGAATTATGAAAACAATAGTTCATGTACAAACAAAAACATTCAGAGTAAAGATAAGAAAAATAGAGGTACAAAAACAAGAAAATTAGATAAGAGAAATATTTTAAACAAGGAATCTAGGCAAATCAAAGGAATCAAGTCAGAGGCGACACGAAAAAGTGAGAACATGTTACGCTTTCTTAGTTTTCCAAATATCTATGTATCTAGTTATTTTGACTAATATTTGTACAATCAACCTATTGGGATGTCCGTTGATCTTTACATCGTTCTATCTATACGCTTCTTTATTTATAAATCCATAAATTTATTGAACGCTTGACTGCCGGGAATTTTTTCTTGAAAACTGCATTAGATTTGTTTAATATTTATAATTAATTTAAAGTTGGATTAATTGTCCATCCAGCATCCGTCTATTCATCTCGCTGATTTACTCGTACTTCATTTAAGGTGATGTGAGACACCGATATAATAAAAAGCAATCTTCAGTGCAGTATTTATGTGTTATTGTCTATAGGTATCAATCTAAATTTTTATCTATTTATTTAATTTTGAAACAAGTATGTCTTATGAAAAAACTAAAGGGAATCAATCGAAAAAAATTTTTTGAGTATATAACTTGTATATACGGAAGTATAATTCACGTGTCTTTTTTTTCATAGACGTTTAAAATTCAGGTGGATTTTGGAGCTCACATCACCTTAGTACCTGTGATATGCATTTGTGCATGTATGCATGTAGTGTCTGTACATTTGTGCATGTATGCATGTGGTCATTTATACATCTACATTTCTATGCAGTGAATAATAACATGTTATTTCTATTTTTTAGAATCTCAACTCAAAGTCCAGAGTGCAAAAGATATGAACCATAACTCTACTGAAGAGACTGACTCAGAAACACGAAGTTCTTGTAGACCAAAAAGAGGTAATTCAGATTCAGAATTAAGTTGAGACGATAGTGATCCGTTAAAAATTGTACTGATAAATAAATTTATTTATCATGCAAGTGTGCCCGCGTGCATCACTAAATATTTCAAGTAACGATGATAGAATAGAAAATTTATTTAATTATTCTTAATAAGACGCCGAAGCGGCCCGTTTTACTGACATAAGTTTTTGAAGGTATTCTCTTGAATGAGTCATTCGATTTTTCTAAATTTTTAGGAATGTTTAAGAACGTAAAAACAAAAAGCGCTTATCGTCGAATATCTCAGAAAGTGAAGAAAATGTGGTTGTTACTACGACCTGGAGGCTGTTACGGAGTAAGTGCAGAACTCACAACTAGGTCAGGCTAGTCCTGCGAAATATTTTAACCATTTCAGGGCGAGGATTATTACGTTGAAATTGGAGTTTTTTTTACTGGATATTTGCACATAAAAACAAAGAATTTGTCACCTAGAAATCACTATTTTAAGGTCAAATATGCTTCCTAGAATGGTTACACTATTTTTGTCTATATTCAATACATAATATTGTACCTAAAACAACTCAAAAATATTATGATGCTTGAGTGGTCGAAATATCAACCAGTCCCGTTCTGAAAAGGTTAAAGTTCTTAGCCGCATAATACATTTTATTATAATTTACGCGAATTGGTAATTTTTTATTTTCAATTTTGAAGCGCTCAAATATTTTATTTTATAACTAATGCTACAATTTAAATATGATTTAAGAAATGAATAAGCTAATAAAATCTTGAAAACTTATGCCAGTAAAACAGCTAAAAAGATTACTGTCTGGTTTACACTCTCCAATATACGGCAAAAGTCAAACACATTTGCTATACACTGAGAAAAAAAACAGCTAAGTTTGCCCGAGTCAGACAGGCGGGAATAGCAGGAGCCGACTAAAGCAGTTTCTGCCGGAGAGTCAAGGAGTTTCTGCTTGAGTATCGGGAAGAAACAGCGTAAACAGAGGTCACGTGACCTTCGCGCGCTCGTCGCTCAGGCTGTTTTTACCCGAGAGCCTAAGCAATGCTAACCTTTGTTGTCCTCCCCGACGACTCAGACAATTTTGACTGGAGATTCAAGCTGTTCTGACCGTTTTTTTTCTCAGTGTACGTCTTGTGATGTCGAAATGAACTAATATCCAGAGCGTACCTATGTACATGCTTAGATCGAGATAATCTCTTACGTAAACTAGTTACGTAATCTACATGCAACTCGTGTGCAAAGATATGACTTTGAGTCTTCGGTATATAATGAACTGTAATGAGTATCTTAGAAAAATTGATTATTTAATTGGACTGGGATTGCTCTCGCAAAGAATTTATCTATAAAAAGACACTCTTTGTATCACACAATGCCTTCTATTCATGTGGCATTTACAATATTTATTTATATTAATTATAAAAATTGTTTTTACTTATAGGTAGAGGGACAAAGTGGGATCCTAATGAAGTTGAAATATTCAACAAGGCATTTCACAAACAACTGTCGAATGGAAAATCTGCTAGTGCCGAAGAACTCAGAGCGGCAATGTTAAAATATAAGTGCCTGTCTAATAAGGGTGCAGCGGCGTTGAGGACCAGGTTTTCAAATATTTATTTGAAGGAAAAAAGAAGGCTTAGAGTATTACAATAAGTAAACGTTTTGAAAATGTGATTATTTATTCGTCTCTGCTATTTGTACGTGTATGACGTACGTTTAGCAAGAGCCTAATTTATTTCGTAATGAAAGATATTTTTATTACTATTATTATTTATTCATTATTTTGCTAATCTGTACCTAGTAATAACTACACTTACCTGTTAGAGAACTTCTAAATATATACACACTGCACTTTTAACATTTGTCTCTACTCATTTATTAATACAATTTACAATTGTCAGAGTCGAAAGATAAGGTCTCATGCTTCCTCTTTATTTGGAACGTGCTTAACTTACTTTTAATTCCACCTTTATTTTAAGCCACTGTCTCATCCTTTTATCTATAACTATTCGCCATAAAAAAATCTCAAAAAAAAGAAAAGAAATTACAGGAAAACTATTAGCATCAATATTAACTAGTCCCTTGCTATACGTTCGATCCACTAGAAATAATATTTATCATTTTTTATCATTTTTCTCGGTCAATATATAACATTCTTTTCGTGCCTAATATTAATGTGGGATTGTTTTATCCCGAGCCGGCGGTCTAATCTTGAAAAAAAAGGGTCAGCGAAAAAAGGCCTAATAGGTACCTTCAAATTTATCACAACAGCTTTAATTCGATCAAAAATAGTTAATTTGGCATGTAAGGTCAGTAGTACACTTGATAAGACTTAGAAAACGTGTTCAGCGAGACAAAAAACCCAACCCCAGCCAGATTTATAGCTGTATAAGGGAAGTCCAATACCTGTATGTAAGTTGCGTCCTTTTATCTAAAAACCTCTATACGATATAGATTCAATATTTTATTCAGGTTTCTACCTGATGATTATTCTACTCTACTATCCCAAAATGTGTAGGCTTTAGGAATACTTATAGATTTTAAAATCAATAAAGATCTGCTATAAATACTTCCACCAAGCTGCAAGAATCTTCGACATACTCTACGAAAACTTAAAATTATGTACCACATAAAAGTCCTAGAAAGAATAGTTATGCCCCATAAAAAAGTCCTGGAAATGACAGTTATGTACCATAGTAAAGTCTTAGAAGTAATAGCTGTGAACCAAAAAAGTCCCAGAAGTTACAGCTATATGCCATAGGAAAATCCCAGAAAGAACAGCTATATACAAAAAAAAAAGTCCCAGAAAGAACAGTTATATACCAAAAAAAGTCCCAGAAGTAACAGTTATATGCCATAGGAAAATCCCAGAAAGAACAGTTATATACCAAAAAAAGTCCCAGAAGTAACAGTTATATGCCATAGGAAAATCCC
>JAWWEQ010039779.1:0-18741 GCA_035583055.1 Torymus tubicola
TAATGATATAAATAATTAACGACCTAAAATTTAAAATAATACATAAAATAATAGTGTTTATCTCAAAGTATAAGAGGTAACTTTCAGTTTCAAGAAAAGTTCGTTTTTGCCAAAGTTATTGTTAGCCAAAGATGCAAATAATGAGAAAATCAAATTTAAAAAATTCGACATTTTGTCTTAAAATTATTTTAATTTACATAAAAATATTATTCCGGCAAACAACAATTTTCTCTCAATTGTTTAAACAAATACTTTTAAAACAATATTTACCACCTTTTTCTAATTTTGACCTCAATATTCGGATTTTACGGGTCAAGATCTATAAGAAACAACTATTTTTGTCTAGGGTTATATTATTGTACACGGGATGATACTCAACTTCTATATATTATCAAGCCCCGGTCCCCCACTTTTTCTACTCTTAAATAAATGATTAGCAGCAATATTGAAGTATTTAATACTACGTGGCAAGCGCATTATTTTTAGCTAGTATTATTGAAAGTAATTGCCATAATTTACTCCTAATAGATATTAGTATTTTATGTTTTTTATCTTTCCAATTTTAATATACTTATTATATATAGAACTATATTTCTCATATCGACAGTCATTGATAAAAGAGGATTAGACCTTCTAACCATGGATTTGGCTCAAACTTTACAATAATTTTTTTTTATGTAAACATAAAGTTAAAGTAAACTATAATATTATACCTTAGTTTATTTTAAAAAAGTACATTGACAAGGGTTTCTTCTTGAAATGATAATACTTAAATTTTGATTAGTTAAAAATTTTCAGAAATTGAATTTTTCAACTTTAGGGTTTAATATTCAGGCTTTTTCATATTTTTACACATAGTAACATATTTTAAAAATTAAGCCAAATTCGTTATTCAGAAGCTTGATTTCCCCCTAGTTAGTTTACTTACACGGTTAAAAATCGTGTGTTTTGTGTAGTTTAACAAAAGATTACATAATCGTGTATACAACTTGACATAGTACTATATAAATATTGTATACTTCATTTCTACTAAATCTTATTTACACAAAAAAGTCTATTTAGAATTCCGATTTTGACGCAAAACTTCTGTTAAAACTGGATCTCATTTTCCATTGTGCATTAGTCACAAATCCAAATGTCAGCCTAAAGATTTTATATTCATATATTACATATACATTGTTTGTGTATACGTCAGTGAATTATTGATATCAATTATTTTAAACGTTCCTATTGAAAATATTCACGTGAATTTTCATATGAGCTCTTCTATACTTGACTTCTTGACACGAGATCTCGTACGCGGTCCCACGTGCAAGCTCATATATGTGTGGTATTCGTAATTGAGATCTGATATGAGTTTGTTTCAGCAGGATTCATGTAATAGAATGAAAAGCTCAATCCTATATTCTTGAATCTTCTGTGATTATCCTGCTGATTATGTTGTTCAATCTAGTGATCTCTAGTAAATGAAAGATTTAGACAGTAATAATAAAAAACGTGGATATAATATGAAAATCTACAATTATCTATGAAAATTTATGGAAAACCATGAAAACCATGAGTCCCATGCTGGAAAATATATGGAACACTTGTAGAGCGCGTTTAATAATGTAAAACTGTTTTTCTTAATATGAATTCAAAATTTTTATTCTATATTTTCCTTCCTTCTTTTTATCAGTGTTATTCAAACAATGTGGTCAATAAGACACCATAAGGATTCTGCAAATTTAACCACATTAACTCTATTGGCATAAAATAAATAAAATCATATTCAGAATAATAATTATATATTTATTCACAGCTGAAACGTGTATATTTGAATATTTATCTTTTTAATGGAAATTTTACACATTTTTTATTTTAGGATTAAAAGATGGCATTAATGTTTGCGTTTGTTGATAACATTAGATTATAAAGCGATAAATTGTATCTTACAATCTAGCATAGAATCAGTACAACCAATGAAGTAAATAAGGTGATTGATAACTTATATTGTTATTTTCTTGGGTAGCATTGAAAAATTTAATTTAAGAAAAATTATTGTTTTCACAAACGTTTACCTCCTGTACATGTGTGTTGTGTTTTAGTCTGTAATGACGTGCGCGTGTGTGTGTGTGTAATTGTGTGTGTAATTTCATTTATCAATGTTTTCGTCTATTTTTTGAAGCAAGTTCAACATTTTATTTCATTTTTACATTTTATTTATTTATTTTTTTCCAATGAAATTATATTAACTACAGCTGTAAGACTAAACTTCAATCAACAAATATGGCTGTTAAGGAAAGTTCATTTTTTAGTAAAAAGCTCATGTCAAATACCAAAATATCTTGTAGATAATCAAATGGGATTTAAAACTAAGCAATATGATATATTATTTACTGAGAAACTTAAAAACTTGTGAAACTGAAAAAGTTTAAAACCAATGTTTTAGTCAAAGTTGTAAATAAATTTTGAATAATGCACAATGAATTCGATTTTAATTCAATAAAAAATAAGTAAATAAATACTTATTAAAAGATTTTAAAGGAGAGTAACATACTTAAAACCAATATGATCAGTGACATAGACATGAGTTTATTTGATTTTGTATCAATTTAATCATACAAAAAAAACACAAATAGACTTAGGTCCACTGATCGTAACAGTTACTCTGGTGTAGATTGGAAATAACTCTAGTAGAATGAACTATGGTATGATACTGATAATTATATTAGTTTATATTCGTTAAAGACTACAATCTTTAAAAAACGGAGTGTGTAGAATCGGACCTCGTATCTTTGAATTGATAGGCGAACGACTGATAACTGAACTTACAAGAATCGACATTCAAAGTCAGTTGATTCGATCTAACGTGACAAACTTACATTGAAAGGTCTTTAAATTAGCCATATCAAATATTATCTATAGTGTCATTTGTTGTACAGTTAAATTTGTTACTTAAGTAATTTTTTAAAAAATATTTTATTTATTAATAGAAAATGTTGACTACTTATTAAACTTATTTCTTTCATGAGTTAATTGATTTTCAAGGGCTTTTATAATCTGTTCTTTAGAAAAAAGTACATTTTCTCAGAGTTGCAATATTTGAATATTTGTTTTGTTTGGACTGCTAATTAAAAAGAAAAACAATAACTACTAATATATAGGTATAATAACAATTATACAGAAATCTGACGGACGAATAACAAAGGCATTCCTTTATATTTCGAATCAAGGGTTACAGAAGTTACTGAAGGCAAGTATATGTGTCCAATGTAAACGATTCATTATTCAAATAGAAAAACAGATCATCACAATTAAACAAATTTTTAATTAAATCTTTTATTATTTACTTTATTTTGTTAAAATAAAATAAAATTATTTTTGTTGGTTTGTGTTAGAAAAATAAGCTAAACCGGGTAGCCTCGAATGTAGACAAACAAAATGCATTCACTGTGAATATCTAACACGCTTCCTCGATTCGGGTAAGGTTCAATGCGTCGATGGCTTAGACCTTCGATGTATTCGAAATACTTTATCTCCGACAACGGCTTTATTATGTTCATAATCATATTCTCAATTAAGAAGTATTTGAGACTTCACAGGTACTTAAGAAACGAAATAATGCCAAACGTCAATATGCTTTGATCTTTCTTAATATATGAGGTTTTCTGCAAGCTACTTAGCATCCTCATTGTCGCAGTGCACCTTGAGCACTGAAAAGATTAAAATATCTAAGTTCACAAAGAAAACTTTGTAACTTCGTTTACTGCCACGTATTCCGCTTCTGTACTAGTAAGAACAACCATTCGCTACTTTCGCGAGTAGCCCCATGAAATCGTTGCTTCGCTAAGGATAAAAAACAGATTGCGCGTACAAACTTTTGATACATAAGAATTTTTCGAAGCAGCATCAACATAACTATGAAGTTTCTTTGTGAAAAATTTCTAACGTAAATTTCTCTGTAAATATATTTGTCTGTGACTGTGTGTTACTGCTTCTTCCGAAGTGGAATAGGATTTTGGCTTGCAAAATACGAGCGTCGGTATACTGGGAAGAATGAGAGAGGTGCGAAGAAAGGGACCACGAATAAAAACTTCAAGCACAATTATCATAAATGAAAGAAAATATTTAGGGCACGGCGTGGCCTAAGCCCACGCTTAAGTCACACCTATCCGGGACCTAAGTAGCCCATTATTGCACCGCGAGGTTGCAGACTTAGGCAGACCATGCAATAATGGGCTATTTAAGGCACATATATCGTAATGTAGTATTATTCCACACTCGTGAACTATTTTAGCAACACGACTGTCATAATACTCGCGAGATAATTAAGAAAACTGCCTATTGACTTATCGCAGTTGCGACCCAAAAGCTAATACCTCCAATCGTGAAGAGCGCCACAGCTAAACCCTATCACGACTATAGCATAATTATGAGAAGGAGAGTAAATAATAATAACACGTGTAAATAGAATTATTCACCCTCTTTCACGCTTAATGAATGCAATATCCAAGGGCACGGCCGCGCCCTGCTTGGCGAGTAAGGAACGTAATGTGACGTCTCGGCGAGCAGCGCGATGCCATGTCCTTTATACTTTGTTTTGGGATTTTCCAACCTCACTTTTTATTTACATTTCTTATATTAAATGCAGAAGTAAATATGATATATGAGGGATTCATTCGAAAGTACTTTTTACATACATTCTATCTGTAAAAAGTTTCGTGGTGAAAGATGCTTTCGTATACGATTAATCGAGGCTCGAAATTAGTGACCGCAAAATTAATTATAAATTTTTTTCCTTCAGCCTGCAGAGAATTTCTGGGGGTATTTTAGTCGAATGTTTTTGTGCCTCTACAACTAAGCGACGTGTGCATATATGCATCTTATATCACCAGTATATGCATCTTATATCATCAGTATATATACTCTTGAACTCTTAAAAACTCGTGAAATCTCTCTAAAATTACTTTAAAAAAAAAAGTAAATATATTGGTGAGTAAGTATATCCGTTTCTCTCTCTCTCTCTCTCTTTCTCTGTCTTTCTCTTTTATATCTAAACGTTTATTGAAGATAAGAAAGTTATGAAATCAACCAACAAATTGTTGAGTATTTAAAAATTAGTCAAATTTTCGCTGATTTTCTTCTAATACGCATACTTGCCAGGCGCGTTGTTTTGTAGTTTCTAGTTGAACAATCAGAATGTTTATTCAATTTTTTTTAGTAATTTTCACTATTAAAATTCATAATTTTTTGTTATTATACTTATGGAATCCGTAAAAATCTCAAAACGATATTTGTTTAAAACAATATTTTCAATTCCCAAAGGAAGTAAATTTTTTTCTATATATTTTCTTTTATCGCATTCGGCAAGTATGCGTATTTAGAAGAAAATCAGCGAAAATTTGACTAATTTTTAAACACTCGACAATTTGTTGATTGATTTCATAACTTTTTTATCTTCAATAAACGTTTAAAAATGAAAGAGAGAGAGAGGGAGAGAGAGAAAAACGGATATACTTACTCGCCAATATATAATCATATACAATGAACGGCCAGAACACTTATGTACACAAAATAAGTTACCTTTGTCTTTTGAGATTTCTCAATTTTATAAGTACCCTCGTACCTTTGTTACACTTATTATTTGTTTTTAATTAAGTGTATAGTGCAAATTTGTTTTCGGTATTTAAGCCTACGGAATGTGACATAAATCCCTAAAACAAATTCACGTTGCCGGGTGACACGTGTGACCAACGTAGCAACCTTTAATGGTCCGCTCGAGAGTTCATAAAAAAAAGCGAGATTATATTAAGTATGGACTGAGATAGAGGCTCTTTTGGCAACACAGGCTGAAGGTGAATAAACCCACGTATATACTGTTGTTATTATTGTGTCATTAGACATGATTTATTAAAGTATTATAAGCATTATCGGCAAAATTTTCCAAGATAAAAGATAATAGGTAGGCGTGTTTCAATATCGAAAACCCAAATCTATTCCACAATATTGATAAATGTTTTTACGTAATCTAAATCGTCGAATCACCATTTACGTTAATAATTCATTTTAAAGTATAATTGAATAGTAAATTATATTATATGAATTACTATTCAAACAAGATATATCAATTAATTAATACCAATCAATTGTATATTATAAACCATCAAGGGCGTAAAATACATAATGTATGCCCACGAGGGATTTACTGTTTTTAATAGCAGTATTTGCTCCCGAGTGTAATATTTGATTTTATTATGACGTTAATTAACTGCATCCGCTGTCACGCCTATCCAAACCTAATCAAACCATTTTTTCACCGTGCGCTTATAAGTAGCATTCGAATGTAGCTACGCAGTCCGTATGCAATAATGGTCTGTACTTAAGTCATGAATTGTGTTTATATTAATTAGAAGTGTGAATGCGCCTGATCGCGGGCCAATCAAATTTTACCTGTCCATTTCAAATCAACCAATAGCAATCATTAGAAATGCCAATCTCAAGTCCATCTCCTTTTTTAATAGGAATATATATGAGCTATTCCACAATTTATTTCCCTTTTTCGTCGACGAAAAAATTTTTTTGAGAGTACACTCACGGGATAAATTTTTTTTGTTCTTTGCGACTTTCTAAACGTCGAAAAAAATGAAAATAAGCTCGAATGAAGGGTATCATTTTTTTCACAATAACAAGATTTTTTATAAAATCATTTAAAACATGTTAATTCCTTTAAAAGTCACTATAAATACTGTAATCATGTACGGACTCAATTGTTTTTTCAAACTATCTCTTTGCCACCATTTTTCGTCAGTTTCAAGCCCATGTTCAATCTCGCGTAACTTTTGAAGGAATGAACACTTTCCAATTCTGAAAAGAAATTTTGAAAGCTCTCGTTTTCTAGTTTCTTTTTTTCTTTTTCCAATTTCATACTGAGTTGTTATTTATGAAATTATTTTGGATCAAACTAGAGCTATTTTTAATCATTTTTATACAATCTCATTATTGTCAGAAAAAAATGATACCATCAAATCGAACTTATTCTTATTCTTTTCTACGTTTAGAAAGTTTAAAAGAACAAAAAAAAATTCATCCCGTAAGTGTGCTTTCAACAAAATTTTATAATTTTTTTTTTCAACGGAAGAGGAAAATAAATTGTGGAATAACTTATATCAATATAAGATTATGTCTCAATGTTATAACTTCAATTTTTTCAAGTATAATAACAAATTAAGATTTATATGATCCTGATTTAAAAGCTACAAACATTTAATAAATGATCATCTCGTATTTTTATAAATTATAACAATATTTATTAAAAGCCAAATTTAAATATGTTCTAGGTATGGTAAACATGGGATCGAACACTTATGAAGAAAATATCAACAACTTAATAAAATCATATAAAGACCTAAATAATGATGATAGTAATAAAAAAATTACTCGTATATTGGTTTTCTATGTCAATGGACGCGAAGTAAGTAACAATTTTAAGTTTAATATCTACTTTTACATGATTTTTCAATACATCTAAGGTACCTAATAAAAGAATACTTGCATAATTTAATAGATGTCCATCGAGATTACATGGTTTCAATTTAAATTTTCTAATCTCCTAGAGGAAGTTTGTCGTAGTGAAAAAATTGATGGAAACAATATAAAAACACATAAATGTACATAAAAAAAATAATTACGGCATGTATCAACTACATTTTGTTTTAAATTGTAAATATTTCCGTACACAAAACTTTGTTAATGAAAATCGAAAAATGGATTAAAAAATATCTATATAAACATGAACTAACTCACATTGCACTCGCGCTGAGCGATTCGTGCCGACTGCCTGTTCGCTCCGCTACGTCCCCACATATCGCACGAGCGTAGCGCCCTCTATAATAAACGTTTAACATCGTGACATCCTCCCACCTTTTGTGAGAACAATTATATCGAGTTCCAACAAAAGATTATACATTACAAATTACAAAAGTTTTCGCATTTTAATTTTCCAATCGCGCAGGTATTTTGACAATTCGTCCGCTTTTCGTGGTTACAAGTTTCGATTTCGGCTTTTCCGCTTCAGATTTACATACATCAGCGGTTACTTTTGGATCGCCTTTCTTTGATTTCGCTTTTTTAGTAAGAATTTCCGCTATTTCTGAATCCTTTTGCATGATCTCCAAAGGGTACAGTCTTTGTATAGGACGTTTAAGTACACCATGCGCCGTTTTTAAAATGAATACTCTCGCGACGCCGTTTTGACCTTTAATTACACTGGTTATACGAGCAAGTGGCCAGTCTATACGCTTACGATTATCCTCTCCAATCAATACAACGTCTCCTATTTTTATATCTCGCTTTTCACGCTTTTTATTTTCTTAAATCAAGCTACCCAAATATTCTGATCTAAATCTTAAACGAAGTGCTTTTAAAACGCTTTGTCTGTATTTGAAGTTACGATTAAGTTTACTGTGACACATCATATCGCAATCCGGTGTACTGAACTCTTGAATTTCGCAAAGAAAATTTGAAGGCGACAGTGGTTTCAAATCTTCCGGGTCTTCTGAAACGTAAGTTAATGGACGCGAGTTTATGATAGCTTTCGCGTCGCACAACACTATAGTCAAGCTCTCATAGTTCAGGCATGCTTTCCCTAGTACTTTGCGCAAAATTGATTTCAATACTACAATTAGCCTCTCCCACCATCCGCCCCACCAGGGCGCTGAAGGAGGGTTAAAGTACCATTGTACCTGAGAGGCTGAACTGTATTTTGCTATCTTTTCCCAATTGAGTGCCTTAAATGCGTTAAAAGCTCGTGCAAAATTGGTCCCATTATCGCTATATATGTTGCGTAGACGCCCTCGCCTGGCTATAAACCTACGTAAACATTCTAAAAATGCATCGGTGGAAAGCGATTCATTTCCCTTCTCTCCGCCCCGCAAAAATAGAGGTCCCGCAAAATCGACTCCAACGACCTCGAAAATGTGCGCGTCGTGAACGCGATTGAGTGGCAGAGGAGGCGTTTCACACTGTAAATTTTTTGCTTTTTGCTTTTGACAAATTACGCATTGAATATAACAATTTTAGCTACTTTACGAAGAGACATTATCCAAAATCTTTCGCGTAAATTGTTCATTATTATTTGACTACCTGCGTGTCCCAATTTTTCATGTGTCTCTCTTACTAATAAATAAACGACATCGTGATTACAATCTAATAACTTTAGGTATAAAAAATTGCTATCGTCGTCTCGACTCGTAATTCTAGTTTTCAAAACATAAAGACCTTTTTCATTTAATGTCGTTTTAAACGATGATAGCTTATTTTTATTTCCGTAGATAAACATTTGCTCTTATACAAATTTTATGAGTTTTGCCTCCGCTTCTTTTATTTCCGCCACCGTTAAAATTTTTTCTCCTGGCTGATTCGCGCATACATGGTCTCTTTGAGTAGGTGTATTTGCACCTCTCTTAAAACTACGTTGTTTTTCTCCATCACTTTTTTTGTTACGACAATTGTTTAAAAAACGGTTCATCCACGCCAAAAAACGGACGATTTTAGTGTAGCTTGAAAAAAATTCGGAAGCTTTAAAATTTAATTCCTCGACATTAATCATTTGAGTCATGGACGATTTTTTAATTTCTGCTGAAACTTCCTCCTCGTTCACTTCGCTTTTGATATCCGGCCATTCATGACTTGGCTTAGTCAACCACCTCGGACCTAACCACCAGTTAGACGCGACCGATTGCGACGGACTGCAACCTCGTGACGGAAGGTCTGCTGGATTCAACTCGCCTGGTACATACTTCCAAGTGTCATTTTCTGAAAATAACCTAATTTCATTTATTCGATTACGCACGAATGTGCCCCATTGTAAATCGCGCTGAATCCACGACAACACGGTGGTCGAATCTGACCAGTAAGTTGTATTTAGAGTCTTACGCGTCAAAGAACTTCTAATCGAATTTGTTAGTCGTACAGCTATGACCGCCGCCATTAGCTCTAGACGCGGTATGGTTGCTTTTTTAGGTGCTATACGAGACCTGGCTCCTAACAACTGTATGCTCACCTGTCCTTCAAGCTCAATTCGTGTGAACACTGTGGCTGCACATGCGAGGCCGCTCGCATCACAAAATGTGTGCAAAGTCAGGTCGCCCGTGCTGATTGCGCGAGGTATTTCAATTTTCTTTAACGCTTGCAAATCAGATAACCAATGTTTAAACGTTTCGCAATGTTTATCTTCTAGTGGCGCCAATCTTTCTGTTCGCTCTATAATTCTTGTAACAGTAGTTTTGGTAATAGAGATACGGGACACGTAAAACCTATCGGATCGAAAATTTTATTAGCCGCGGAAAGAATTACTCTTTTTGAAACAACGTCAGGATACTTAATTTTGAGAACATCTGGATTAATATACAGTACGTCTCTCTCTTTGTTCCATAAAATCCCTAAAACGAGTGTTTCATTCTTCGACGAAGTATCAAAAGAGCTTTCCCATCCACGTAAATCGAAGCCTCCCGTGGACATAACAGCTTTTCTTCCCGTATAAATACGCTTAATTGCTCCGTAGTATCTAAACTAGTTACGCAATTGTCGACATAAAATGCTGTCTTCAATTTTTCAACAGTTTTCATCGACCATTCGCAATTTTTTTTTCGATTTTGCCTTTTCTAGCGCTGTATCATGTAACAGTTCGATAATCGCAGCCAAGAGAAAGGGGCTACATGCAAGTCCAAAAACAACGCGACAATGTCGATAAGAAACAACCGCATCCCCCATGACCCAAAGAAATCGGAGATAATCTCTGTCTAATTTATTGGCCGAGATTTGTAGAAAGGCCTTTTTTATATCTGCTACAACGCCAATCTTATACTCGCGAAATCGGTTGAGCGACGAAGGTACCAGCTCTATCATGTTCGGCCCTTTTTCAAGGCATTGGTTCAGCGAAGAAAATCCCTTTTCGCACGACGACGCATCAAACACTGGCCTAATTCTCGTTGTTCCGTACTCCTTAACTACAGGACGGTGCGGCAAATAGTGACATAAATCGCTCGTTTTTCCGTCAGGCGCTTTCTCGATAATACCTTGTGACTCCCATTCTTTAAAAATATCATTATACGCCTCGAAAAGGTTTTGTCCCTTTAGTTTATCAACTGTTTTTAACAATCTACTGCGTGAGAGGTTATAATTATTAGAGACACACGAATGATTTTCTAAAAAGGGTAAACGAACTTCATACCTCTTATCCGCGGTGACCTCAGAGTTTTGCATTATGAATTCGCGGGCCTGCTGCTCCTCGAGCGATTTAGTCGACTTTTCTATTGGGTCAGTGATACCAAGTATGTCTAGGTGCCATAAATCAGTCGGTTTGGCTTCTTGCACAAACATAGTCGTTAGCATGGTCGTCGTATCCGAGTTCCCTACACTCTCAGTATACTTGCTCATCAAAGTCCACCCTAGACTTGTCTCGAAACAAATTAATCCGTTCTCTAACTCACACTTTCTACCAGTTAATAGTTTCCCGGCGACATCTGCCCCAACCAAAACGTCTATAACCGTATTAGACTCGTCGCTTACATCAGACAAATGAATATTTTTGATACGAAATTTTTTTATCCACTTTTCATTTTTAATACTTGGAACAGTGTTGCAAATAATACTCTTATTCATTACAGTGAAATTACAAGCATAAGTATTTTCTAAATTTTTCATACGGATCAAAAATAAATCATGTATCTCGCTCTTAGTCTGAACGCCGCCAAATAACGAATGCGAAACTTCTTGTTGTCCTGAAGCGACATAACCTAAATCTCTCGCGATATAGGTGCGAACGTATGAGCGCTGCGAGCCTGGATCAATCAACACTCTCACCGTTTTCTCGCCTTTATCTGAGTACAGTCGAACACGCAGTGTTTGCAGCCGAACAGTCGGCGTCTCACAAAACGAAGCTAAATTACTTTCCTTAATGCACTTATCCGTTTCGTTTTTATCTACCGCGTGAACGTTCTCTTTTCCGGATACATTAGGGCACATCAAAAGTACGTGTCGTCTCGTACATCATTCGCATTTAATTTTTGATCTGCACTTTTTAGCTATATGTCCGCGTCTTAAACAATAAAAACATGCATTCTCTTTCATAACAACATCTCGCCGTTCACTCATACTTAATTTACGAGCTGACTCACAATCTCGATTTTCGTGAGATGATTTACAGAAAATACATACGATCGCTTTATTTTCTTTTGTTACAAAAAATGCATTGGCAGTCGCTATTTCTTTCGTTACCTCTTCAGTCTTCGTTTTAGATTTCTTCGCCTTGTTCTGCTCCGTTGGTGCGTTGAATCCCTGCAGCACCATCTCAATCCGCTCTTCGTTCTCCACCTCCAGCTGTAGGAATTCGAGAAGAGCCGCCAGCTTGTCTTTCGCTCGGTCCGCTCGGTCGTCGCCGTCTACGGCGGCTGCCGCTCCGTTGTTGCCAGCAATCCTATGCTCCGCGCTGCGTTGCCATGCGCGCAGCACCTCCTCCAGCAGCGATGACTCAACCAGTGGGTGGAGCATGGCAGCGCACTTGTCTCATTGTCTGTCGTCACTCCCAAAGTCTCCAATGCTCTTATATAGGATTTTACCTTATCATATACACTCGAGAGTGTTATTTTCTGCCCCTTGTTGGCATTTTGTAGGGCAAGTCCGAGTAATTCCCGTACGTAGAATTCAACGACAACATCGTCCCTGCCAAAACGTGTCTTCATGCTTGCGATAACTTTGTCGTAATTTTCGGCGGTCGGCGGGAAACTGTTAATCAAATCACTCGCTCTTGTTCCAGAAACAGCGGTTTGAATCAAATACTGGAACTTGTCCTCTTTACTCAGATTTGTGTTTTCGTGGATCTTCTTAAATTGGCTCCAGAAGGGGAGCCACTCCTTGATGTTTCCATGAAATTGAGGAAGTTCGATGGTTGGAAGTTTCAACGTTTTTGGCGCGTATGTGTTTATCGGCCTGGCTGCAACATTTTCAGGTGCCAATTGATTTTCATTCATCACTGCCATTTTTGCGGTTAGAAATTGAGTCTTGTAAACGTCGCCTGTTTCCACCTCTTTTTCGATTTCAATTTCAGTTGCAGCTGAGTTGAAGAGCTCATCGTTGTATGCCTCGTGCGCGGCGTCTAGCTCCGCCATCTTAGACTCTAAGAACTGAAATGCCACCGGTTTCTCCGCTGGAGTAGCCTCAGCGTTTGTTTGTTTCGTGTTGAACGCTGTTAATGCCTTTAAGAAAGCGGTGCGTGTAGCCTTACGTCTCTTTTTCAAGGCTTCCATCTTTTCTTCTTTGGTATGCACTATACACACACTGATATCATAGGAGTCGAGCTTCTCCGTCAAATTGTCTCTCTTTTCCATGAGTCCTGTCACGGTCGCCAGATTTCACAGTTATTCAGGACGAAAAGAAAACGAAAGAATAGGAAGACAAAATGTTCTTATCAATGCGTGCGTATTTGCACACATTGCACTCGCGCTGAGCGATCTGTGCCGACTGCCTGTTCGCTCCGCTACGTCCCCACATATCCCACGAGCGTAGCGCCCTCTATAATAAACGGTTAACATCGTGACAGATACTTTAAACGCATCATTATTTTACCGCAAACTGATGTTGAAACAGTAAACGGAGAAAACAAAATAAATTGATTTTGATGAATATAAAAGATATAGTTCTTCAAAGAGGAATACCAATATGACAACTGAAATCTGATAGCACTTAAGATAGGAGGATAACTCGACGAAAAGATACGCATACTTTTACATAGGTACATAAAAAGGTTCATAAGTGTCTTCGGGCGTAGCATGTAGGACAGAGCCTCAGGGGGTCTTAGTAAATTGACATGACTACCGATTTCTCACTGTGTAAGCACTTTTTATTTTATAATTTTACTTTGACTTGTAACGTTGTACTTCTTACCATCCCGGTACAACCGCTACAACTAATTATTAAGTTGCAGGACCCGGAGGCCGAAGCTCCGGTCGCCACGAAGTCGGTGGGAAGCCGACTTCTACGCTGAGGAAGTAGGGAATAAAGGTGGCGATAGACACAAAACACTCGCGATTCTTACTCAAAATCAGTTATTTATTTAACTCTGTACAACGGCACCCGACAATATTACGCGTATGTGGCTTTATGCCGCGCGATGACGTGTAATAAAACACTTTGAACGTCACCTTATTATAAGTAGCTCGGTTCTTTTATTCAATCAAAAACTAATCTTTGGTCAGTTGAATCATTTAGATAACCAATATTTTAAAATCTTTTAAGGGTGAACTAACCGCGAGTAGAAATTTAGCTTAAACTTTGGGATACGGCTTTGGATGGAGACATATGAAGAAAACTTAATCATTAGACTCTAACCCTAAGAAAAATTGAAGTTCTATACATTTTTAGTTTTATTTTAAGAAAAGTCTTAGAAAATTCCTCTTCCTAAAACGGTAACCATTCAACCTTCAAAAAACTTGAATATTACTTCAAAAACATAAAATAAATTATAGAAAATGACCTTTGATATGCTTCTTAAACATAGAAATTACAGAATAGAAGTGCATATTTGATTGCACTTTCGATGCTCATAACTTTAGAAGATATCGACATTTTTGTATTTACTCTCGAGTTATATTTTTTTCTTTTTGCAATAATATTTCGGTCTTTTCAAAGTTAAATGGTTACCTTTTTAAGAAGAGGATTTTTTTAAGACTTTTTTCATAATAAAGCTCAAAATCAATGGAACTTTATTAGTTTTTTAGCGTTAGGGTCTCATATTGGAGTTTTCTTGATATTTCTACATCCAAAAAACGAATCCCAAAGTTTGAGCTGAATTCTTGACCTGCAGGTAATGCACTCTCTTAATAAGAAATAAATACTCACAAAATTCAGGAATGATTCTAACACTCTAAATCAATGACATTATACACATTACGAATTTTTTAATTAACCTTAAAGTTGCTCGTATTTTCATAAAAGATATTCTAATAGAAAAAAAAATTTTGTATTCAAATGATTTAAACAATAGATGTTTGAAAAATCTATAGTTAATTTTCAGTAAAGTCTTTCATATTTCAATTCTACTGGCTTGCATTAAAAACATAAAACAAATTAAAAAATTCATTAAATAAACAATAAAATTGCAATAAAAAAACTCATTTAAAAATTTTTTTAAATTATTGTCAGAAGTATATAAAAACGAAATCTTATTTACAGTCTACAAAATACTTGTAACTCTATAGTAAACAGAGAAGCATTTTTTTATTTGCTTAAGTTAATTATGGTGAAAAATAAAAAAAATCCTAATTCATCTCATTTTAACATAACCAGAAAAATGTACGGTATAGGTGAGTCAAAAAAACAGTATTTAGCTTTCAATCCAGTATTTCTAAAATATCTTTATGTGTCTTTGTTTTTATTTTCTCAAAAAATGACCAACAGCAATATTTTTATCCATTTTATGAAATGTTATATTTATAAAAATATTCATAAGTTTTATTTATTATGAACTTTTTTCCAATTTAAAATTTTTATTTTTTGCAACTCAAGATTTGTACTCACTCAAATGAAAAAATTAATTTTGGAAAATAAAGACATTCTTTTCAAAAAATTGCTGCAAACTTTAAACTGAAATATCTGATTGTAAAAAAGCATTTCGGAAAGAGAAAGAAAAATCCATCAGTATATAGTTATGTATTTTGCTCCCTACCGGAAAATAGCGGATGATTGTGGGTGAGTTGATTAGAAGACATTTAACGCAAAAAAAGAGTCACGGGCGCTCTCTAGTTATTTCGAGCCGTAATCATTCACACACAGTGAGATCCATATATAATATTATCAAGGAGCACGGGAGCACTTCGAAGGCAAGTATAAAGACGAAGCCTGAAGGAGCGACCCGTACTATTCGTTTCTTTGAAATTGATGTGCAAGATTTTCAATACTCTTATTATCGTATTGTTTTGACTTTAATGCAAGCACATAAGGTATCGTTGCGCAGCATATAATAAGTTTAATTTGAGAATTCGTTTATTGGACTCCAATTTCTTATCCGTGCGTGGTAATATCAATGTTTTATGTGTCTTGATTTGTACCATCTGAAGAGAGAAATAAATTTAAGATATGGTTGTAGCATAGGTACTAATACACGCTGAATGGTTAATTTATAGCGAGACTGATTAGTTTATTGGATGATTGACGTTCATAGGCTAGCTACCCGGTCGATGAAAGGAGGTCGGTAAGGTAGAGCTTGTATCTTAGCTCTACAGTATAGTATACAATAGCACAAGGGTCGATGAATCTGTCCAGTCAAACTTGACGTGCAGTGTTGACTTTTCACAGATGCATGTTTATATTTTGACACACACGCGCGCACACACACATTTTTTGAAAAAGCTCTACATGAAAAAATATATATTTCAACTACTTACCAATGACTCAAAATACATCTGTAACAGTATATTTTTGACAAACTTTAAAGTTTCACTATAACAAAGTTTCCTCCAAATATTTGTAACGAAATAAAAATAAAGAATTTATTTTATTATGGTAATAATATTTTGAGAGGCTTCGTTAACTTTTTAAAAGTACAATGATTTTTTATACGTTATTAATTTACTTTTAGTTACAATAATCTTCGTAGTCAAAATGATATATTGCAAATATGTAGAAAGTTAATAAATGGCTAAGAGAAATTTCTAATATATATGCACAAACATAATGATTATTCTTTATAATTTTTAGGTAAGAGACAGTGGAGTAGAACCGGAATGGACGTTACTCTATTATCTTCGAAATAAACGTATCCTTAAGAGAAAATGAAAGTCTATCATTTCGTGCGGAAAAAATTTCTCATAAGATCGAATCCAAAATACTTTATGGATTTTTATGCTTATGATCCATACCATAATATCTTATAAGATGGCATACGATTAGATCTCGCGTTAAATGTTATTTAATAATTTTGGAGATTTGATAATCTCACATTTTTCTGGTAAAAATCAATCAAATTCGATATGAAATTTTTTCCATTGGTAATAAGGGAATTAAAAAGTTTCAATTCGTTTTTTTTGTTTGAGAACCATATGTATTTTTCTTAAGAACATATGAAATAGTTAATTTATATGGAACAAAACTAGGCTGTGCAGAAGGAGGATGCGGAGCATGTACAGTAATGATTTCCAAATACGATCGAAAACAAAATAAGATTATGTATCCTTCAATATTTCGTTTCAAAATTTGATTTTTATCTTAAAAACCATGAGAAAAGTATTCTGAAATAATAAGCCGCAAGCTACTAAACTAATTAAATCATATTTTTAATACTCCACTCATTCAACAGTTTATAAGCAATGTCGGTATTTTTTAAATATGAAAAATATACCTTAAAAATCATTTTTATACAAATAAAATACTACATTTTTTTGTAAGTTAATTTTTTTAATTTTCAGGGTTGCCCATTTAAAAAGTCAAAAAGCAAGTTATTTCCATTATAGTCAAAATATAAACTAAAAAATCTAATTGAAAGTGGTACAGATAAAAAGATAAGGTTTTTTTCTTGAAATTCGCACGCAAGCGCGTAAGTATGGCCACGCGCTATCTACATTCTACATATTATAAAAAATTACAATGTTCGCCAGATGTCAGTCTCTAGCGGGAGTAAAAATTCGTCAGCTTGACCGACGGTTCGTAACGCGAAGTTGTACGAGTACGGCCAAATAAAGAACAGTTGAATCTTTGAATGGTCAAAATTTACATTCACACGGAGAGAAATTTTGTAGTGAAAATTACAAATATTCGAGACAAAATTATCAGTAATAGTACATTACGCTACAAGGGCGGGAAGGAAGGCATTCGCTCGCCTTCGGCTCGGGTGCGCAAGCGCACATGCGGGGATTGATGCCTTTCTTTCCGCCCGCGTAGCGTATACTATTTTTTCTCATGTATTCCCTGGAGGAAAGTACATTATTGTCTTCTCACCCTGATCTCAGGGTCTTAAGTGGCACATAACCTCACGCCTGAAACTGCGAGGCTTGTGCGCGTTTCTAATTTTCTGCCGACTAGCGCCGCCTGCAGATGGTTTGCGGCCCGAGCGAAGCGATGCCGAAAATTAGAGAAACGTGCATGCGCGTCGCAGTTTCAGGCGGGAGAGAGCAGGGTGGGAAGACAACACTTTCCGACAGGGTATGAGAAAAATTTATTTTTTCGCTAATTTTAATTTGAAAAATTATTTTTTTTATTTATTATTAATGGATATATTATTTTTAATTTAAAAATATAGAAATAGAATTAAGGATGAAAAAACATTAAACTGAAAAAATTTTTATGGTGCAAGCGGGATTAGGTCCGACGATCTGTGAGTGTGTTGAAACACCTAAAAAACCCACTAAATATCCGCTTCAAGCCAATTTGGCTGTAAAAAATCTGAAAAAATTAGATTCGGTAGCTATCCAACGCTACTTTAAGAAACCGTTTCCCTCGAAATGCACAGAAATGGTTATTACTATGACCACAGTACTTTTTTTAAGAGGGGTATCGCGGAATCGATTTTTTTCACAGTAAACGACAAGAATATTATACTTTTATATATAACTTTGATATAATTAATTATATATGGTTATATATTATATATATGGTTTTATATTGACTTTGACCTTAGATAATTATATACGATTATATATATAAATAAAATTATATCAAAGTTATATATAAAAGTATATATAATTTTTTTTTACCAAAGTTACTTTATGC
>JAWWEQ010039790.1:0-18739 GCA_035583055.1 Torymus tubicola
GACTACATTCTAGAAGTAAAATGCAAACTTTTTCCCAATCAATATTCTATACAAAAAGTTTCAGGATTTTGAGTAAACAAATGGCAAAAGTTGAGTTTTCACCGAAAATTGCAAAAAATAACAATTTTTGATGTGCAATAACGTTTGTAATTATTGAAATATTGCTCTAAAAATTTAGGAACATGTTTTTTTCGTAAAACCTCACAAATTGTAGACATAAAACGTCTACAAATTTTGAGCTGCTCAGTTAACGTGAAATAGCCCATATATATAATATATATTCTTGTTGAACTGGAATTATATACTAAATTGTGAAATTATATTTTATATTTATATCTGTTTATTTTCTTTGGAAATATCTTAGTCTTTAGGTTAATTTAAGTTAGTTGTAAGTGTACCTATGTACAGGTATCTTTGAATACCTCTATAGGATGTTTTTGCTGCTCCAGACGTATGATGTACGTCTGGTAGTCAACAAAAACTAATGTATTACTATTGTAATACTCTGGCTAAATAAATAAGTAATAAGATGAAAAGATGATATAAAAAAATAGTTATATTGAATTTAACATGGCATCTGTAATATACATGGGCAAAGCAAATAAGTATTGAAAAAGTATTAATGAATCTTTTTATTTTCAATTCAAATGCTTTTTTAGGAATAAATTTTCCGCTAACTTATCGTTTAGATAATATCGTTTCAACGTTCAAAAAAGAACTTTTTAAAATTATTTCCGATTTGTTAGAAAAGATTTTTTCAAAATAAATTTTTCACTCGTAAAATATAACTAAAAAAAAACTAGTAACACATGTTATTTCGTACTCATTGAAACTATACAAATAAGATAGAAAAGGCTTAAAAAGTGTGCCTTAAATAAATTTTACATTTTTGTAGTGAAACTTCTTATGAGAGGGTAAACTAGAAAACATGTCGCTATATATTATATTATTATATTACATTATTAACTTAAAAAGAGATTTCGGTCAAACTTTGAGATGTCGAAATATGAAGAAAGTTGCAATATTAGACCCTAACTTATTGATAAACTAAACTTATCGACATTTTCAGAGATATAGTTAGAAAATGCTTATATAAATTTATAGCTAATTTGCTGATATATAAGAAAGTTTCTTCCGAAGTCGAAGAAAAAATTGTGAAGTTAATATTTTTGATTTTTACCATGTACTCCTTGGAAATTTCATAACTTTTATTACTAGCTTTGCATTGGTTTTTTGAAGTATTTCTAATTCAAAGGCTATTGCTAAATGTCCGTCAGATTAGAGTACGTTGTTCCAAAGTAGTAATATTTCAATATTAGTTTTACTTTGACCTTTGACTAAAGAAAGTATATTTACTAATATATAGATATACGTCCAATACAAAAATCTGACTGACAAATAGCAGAGGTGTAATTTGAAATAGAAATATTTTTATAAATTTAATAAATAGTCAATTGTGACAGTATGGGATGGTTTCTCTGCATTTGTTGGTAGTATATATTACCATATTTAATTATTATTTTTTATTCGATAATATTAATTTTTATGCTCCTATAATTTTGAATAGTATTCTTTATCGATTAATAGAAATCAATTATTATAGAGCTTACTGTTTGCTAACAAAATTCCAATAAAGTTTTGAGTTATTTACGAAAGTTTTTTGTTTAGTATCGTGAGGCCGAGCAAATACAAACGTGAGAAATGGCTATCTTCCTGATTTATTTTTGCGTTATGAATTTTAGATTGTTATTCTGTCTTGAGAAATCCTTATTTGATGGAAAGTATTATTGAACAACTTCAAAGATTTAATTTATTACATACACACGTGCATATATATACATACTTGAAAGATACTTAAAAAGTGGATACTTGATAAAAATCATATTTTTAAAATTTTAATTTAAATTGTAATTTTTTCATACGTTTCTTTATTGAAAAATTTTCATCGAAAAATATCATTCCTGTAATGTCAATTTATATAGTATTTTGTATCTTACAGTAACCAAATGTGATATTATGTAGAAATAACAGTTCTAACATAATTCTACGGAACGTTATAATGTCTATTTTACGCGGTGGGTTATCCTATCAGCCATGCTCAGCGGTCGTAGGTGCCGAGTGACTAGATGACCCAATGGCCATTATATGCACGCAGACAAACAAACAAACACATTAATAGGAACATGCCCGGTATAACAATAACACATACATGGAACGTTGGGAGTACACTGATGACCGCGCTAACCTAATGGTACTGTGTGTAAACTGAACTTACAATGAGCAAGAATATCGATTCTCCATTCAACGGTGTTTCCGATAAAAGCTGATACGCTATTTGAATTTATCATTTTTTTTAAATTCTTTGAATTCGAAATTGCATCGGCTTATTAGCATTCATATCATGCGATAACGTAAATTCACTTTTGTAATATAGAAATGAAATTCTGTTTTCTGAATGGTGAGTAACAGCAACAGTAAAAATCAGGGCATGAATTTTAATTTTTTTTTAGCAAATCCTATGTAGTACCTTATCGTCCTTCGGAAAAGCTATGTTTTAAGGAACTTGTTAACATTTAATTGCCTCCCACACTGAGGATAACATGTGCAGAAGCTATTACTTCAACTTTTAGTGAAATATATTATATTAAAATTGATTTAACTGTAACTCTCATAAATATAACTATAATATACTGATTCCCTATTTTATTTATACAAGAACTAACGTGACAAATCTTAAATTAAATGTATCGCTTTTATTGGCATTCTGATGAACCAATTTTCTGCAGAATATAGTTTACTTCAAATAGTTTAAATTATTCATTTATAAATTAATGTGAGACCGAAGCTTAAACATGGTGAGCCACGTTTTACTTATTCAAAAATAAGATATAGTATCAACTTTGCACTAAACGTTATTGTACTAGTAACTATATTTTTCCTCACTACAAAAAAAAATATTGATATAAGAAACATTAAAAGGGTGAAAAATGGTTATAGCAGTAATATTATAGTTTGGAAAACATGTGGATAATTGATGGTTGTATTTGTCGTACTCTATTGAAACTGGCACTTGTAGAAAGTTGCATTGTTACGAATATTCTGGCAAAATCAATAAGTTTTTACATGCAAAAATACACGTTTGTATGTAACGTCATACTAGAAAAAAAAAACTTTTTTTAGTGATATTTCTATGTTATCCGAGTCGTGTAAAACATTCGAAAAATAAATAAAATATAATTAATATGGTTAAAGTATTATAATTATTTTTCGTAGTTTTTATTCTTACGCAATTGTTAAAAAATGTTAACAAAGTATTATCTTACTTTAACTTGTAAAAAGGTTAAACGTAAAAAGTTTGAAGTACTATTGGGAGCAGGTCATACCTATATATCCAGGACGAACCGAAACAGCGAGCTTTTCTAGTCGGCAAACCTAATTCCCTCGAACGCGCTGTCTCTCCTTCTTTTCGAAAAAAACGAGTAACCGGACATCGGACAATGGACTCATTTTACTAGCTCGCTCTCTGAGGTTCTCTCTCTCGTATAATCTCACCCGCGGCGGCTGACCCACGTTGCACATCGCTCTTCATCGATTCGACCTTCTCGCCATTTTCGCTGCAGTCAGCCAACTCGACTTTTTTCCCCTCCGCCGTGCTTTCGTGTGGTTTTTTACTGCGGATGTTAGCTCCAAAGAAGAAAAGCGGAGAGAGAGAGAGAGAGAGAGAAAGAGAGAGAAAGAGAGCGTAAAACAGAGAAGGAGAGAGTGAAAGAGAAAAAGAAAGGGGGTACATTCTTCGGCAGACCACGATCGAGGCTCCCGTGGGAGCTGCTCCGAGAAGAGGAGAGGAGCGATCCGCCAGGGCGTCGAGTTCCTGCCCGTTCAGTGGCTGCAGCAAGAGGCTGGACAGAAGAGGAGCGAGACTGGATTCAAGTGCGAACAGGACATTTTTCACCTTTCTCTGAGAAAAAAACTTTGCAGATAACTTTTTTTCCGATTCCTCGTCTTTGGGAATATCTATATATTTTTTTTTCTTACTACGATGGAGTACTTACAGTCACACATACAGTCGATAAATTTTCGCGACAATTGTGTATAACAATATCAGTATATTTCGCGGAAAATTGAGTTTTTATTGTCTTTACACTATTTCTAAGAGAAAAGAAATATTGAAATTATATTTCATTGAAGAAGTTTTTTCAGTTTACATATGTTTATAAGTTGTCCGTTTTTCTTAACTCAGGACGTTCAGAGAGATTTGATTTTCATTAGCTAGTAAGAAAAAATGCTTAACTTTTGCTATTTGACCTTTGAAAAGGGTAGAGGTAAAAAAGTAAATTTCCCAGCAAAAGTTGATAACACGTATCAAAGAAACGAAGCAGTCAATAACACCAGCGAAGCAACGAGCGCGAAATTGAAAGAAAAAACTCGGAAAATTCCAGCGGTGGCCGAGAAGCAGCAGCGTCGGAAGCAGCAGTGCACCGCAGTGGCCCGATATCCTTTAAGCTTAAGGACATCGTTGACCCGGTTCGCCGCGCTGCCGATCTCGTTTTCGGCCACGGCGAGCGCAGATTGAATTTTCGCAGGCGCATTCTTGCGATCGCGAGTAAACTGCGTCGGCGCGCGCGACCGAGAGTCAAAGGAGAGACGGAGAGCGAGCGAGGGAGCTGGAGAGTGCAGTGAACGAACGGCGATCTTCCTTTATTGAATTTTCTCGTTAGAGAGCTGCCGACAGCGCTCGCTTACAAGGATATCTTGGTATCGGCGTGAGAAACGCGCGTTTGTTTAATAAAATTTTCAGAGCGGACGCTTTTGTTTCTCGGATATTACCTGACTTGGCTCTTTGCTTATTTCTCCTCACGATATAAGAGTTCATTATTAGAGCAGTAGTTTTATTTCTACTTACCATTTGCTTCCGTCGTAATGCTACGAATTTCCGAATCTCGAAATCCCTGTGACAATTTTCAGGAATCTCAAATTAGAGAGCAGACCTTTTTCCTTGCACCTCATCTAGGTTTTCTATTTTCGCATGCATAGAGAAGCAATAATGACCTAAGTTAGCGGTTCCTATTCGGTCGCAGCCAGCAAGCTGCACCCCCTTAAAAAAGGCGAGAAAAGCACCGTCACTTCATATCGAGGCGGCCAAAAAAATTTTCGATGACGTACGGTGTTCGCCTCTTGCTGCGCATAAATTCCAGGCGGAGTGAGGAAGAGAGGGAGATCGCGAGATTAGATAAATCGAATGGTTCGCGGCCATAAACCTTCGTAACGGCTCCATCGGCGCGAATCGCGCTGACGCCGCCCACACTTTGCCGGGTCGTTTCAAGTGCCGCTGCCGCCGCCGCCGCCGAATAAAAACAAGCCCGATTGTGGGCCGCGAAGCTGAAAATGATAAACAACCGAACCCGTGTGCACTCGTCGATGTTGACTGTCACTGTATTTTCGGAGATTTGTATGTGCGAGCGAGTCCCGCGTTGGATGTTTTCGTTGAGCCTTTATCGGTGCGTCAGTAGCGTTGTTGTCGAAAATGCGAGAGCGTAAATAAGCGGTATCTCTACAGTTGAGAGAAACTCCGCTATTCGGGAATAATATTTGTCATACTCGGGCTGCAGCCAAGGTGAAGAAATTCCACTGATTGTTCCAGGAGCTATGTGGCTTACTTTACTATTTCTTATCAGGCAAGAATATTGTTGCAGTATTAAGAATAATAAAAATTAATTGTTTACTCAAAAAGCCAACATTTCGTAGATGATCTTTAAAATTGAGCTAGTGAAACTCATGCACGTCATTTTTAACTATCAATAGTGACCTCTGTAACTGCTGAATCGGATAATTGTTTTGCTGATGTATATCATTTGGAAAGTTGGCAATGGATGATTAGCCGCAAAAAGTGCTTATGTCAGAGTTATTTACACACGAAGAGCAGAAAAATATTGGAGCAAAGGGTTCGTTACATCAGCTTTTGAACAGCCATTGATTAAAAGGGTATATAGGCACAATCCATTCAATAAGCATTTAGCGCAACGACGCCGCCGACAAGTTTTCATTCCAAGTGAGCGGGAATCTCCCCTACTGTAACACTCCAAGGTTTTTCCTCACGCGTAACAGCCAAAAGTAGTTAAAACTTGGCTGCGATTCGGCAAAACTGCCATTCCTCCGTCCCGCTCCCGCTCTGTTTCAATAAACCAATAACGAATCAAAGCTTACACGCGCGTGCACTCCATAATCCTAGAGAGCCTCGTGTTCGAGTACCACCGGTTACAATTAATATCCTGTGAACGAGGCGAAAAACGCGCTAAGCGCTACTCGGGCGTTGTGCGTGTGGGTGCGATTGTGATTCGGGCACTGCAACCGTTCGGCCCGTTGATTTATAGATTGCGAAAGCCCCCGTGGCCCCGCAATCGACTTAATATCCCCGCGTCGTCGAAACAGTCGCGAGATGAGATTCCTCTCTCCCTCCCTCTCGCTCCCTCCGTTCACTCCCTCGCACGCGAATCCATTGTCCGGCCTAACGAGCGTAATTTCCGAAAACAATAGCCGCGGTAACAAACACGCTTGCGCGTCAGGCCGGCCGCGTGTTTTCCTAGTGGCCTCCTCGAGCGTGCGAGCTGCGGAGCGCGCCCTCTATTGCCTCGCAAATTGGCCTTTTTGTCGCGCGGGATTCGTGAGTGTGCACACACTCCCGGCTTTCTCTCTCGTCCTGTGTTTCACGGATTGTATTGGCAGCCGCACGAACTCGATGACGCGGATGAATATGAGGGACTGCCTGCCTGCTGCAGCTTCCCGTTTTGCTTTTTTTCCCGTCGCTCGCGCTCGCAAAGAAGAATTGTTCAAGCGTTGATTGGTCGCGCTGCGCGACGACTGCGCGCTGGCTCATTGTTGACTGATGCCAACAGATCTGGTTTTGAAGAAAATTTTGTAAAGCTCTTGTTTGCCTCAATTAAGATCGCAATATGTAAAAAAAGGCTTTTCTTGCACGCGGAAGTTACTGCGCGATTAGCGAGGGTCTATGAAAAGGGGAAAAATCTCCTATTTTTGGGGCTTCAAAATCAGTGAACGGGCGCTGCAAGCTAAGTCTCATCGCAGCTCATAAGAAAGGCTCATTGTGAGTACATACTTGTGTGTAAGGAAACATACATACACGCAGTCGGCCTCGCTATAAATATCTACGCTAATTGCCGGACTCGGAATAAATCCTCGCGGCCGGTCCCGAGCGCGCGCGCGGCGTCGTCGTGCGGCGCTTTTTCAGCGTGCGGACGTGCCACGAAAGAGAAGCGCCGCCGCTTCGTTTGATATTTCCCCCGGCTTTTTGTACGTCGAGACTGGAGTGTGGGTTCTTTGTAATTTTTTCGGGGATCAGCGCGCGCGTGTGTCTCTTTCTGTGCGTTCTTTGACCGGTTTTTTTTGTGGCGAGGGGCGGAAGCGGAAAGAGCGAAGGTGTGAGGACAACGCTTCCTTTTGAGGGAGGCAGAGGGAGGCTTGCGGGAGCTGAGCGAGTGATTACTCGGAGGTGTTGCACTTTTAATAAGGGTGGTTACATTTTTCTGTATACTGGGATTTATAGTACAGCGACGAGGTGTTCAAATCTATACATAGATATCTAACATGCTTAATTTTATTTTTATTTTCAAAGCATGACAATTAATACCGCTGGAGTGAATCCTTTCCGGAAAGTACTCCTTTCAACTACAAACTGGAAAAGAACTCGTTGTACAAGACAAACGCTAATAATCTTCTGTTGCTGTTTCCCAAAACAAGTCTGCGCGTCAAAATGGCTAAGCATGCAGCTTTTCAAGGACGCTCTGCTTCATTCAGAAGTAGATTACCGCGGGGCCGAATGAAGCGACAATTTGTAAAGAGTTTGGTCCCGCTCCTTCTTGCCTATCTATTTGATCTAGCTCCTTCCTCGATCTTCTTCTGCTTGTGCTGCTCCCCCTCTTTCCCCTTTCATTTTGCGCAAAGAAATCTCGAGCTCTCTTTCCTCGAGAGGAAGCCTCATTGTGCGCGACAACAATGAGTAGCTGTGCCTTTTCCCTCTCCCTCTCCTCCGCTTTCTCTCTTTCGCCTCGTTTTTTCAGTGCCTCTCTCTTTGTCTCCCAACCCGTTGTATAGTCGTCGTCACCGCCACTGTCGTCGTCTCCTTCTCGAGTCTTCAGTCTTGGAGCGAGCTGACAAAATGGCAAACGCTCTTGCGCAAGGGGTTGTGTTACGTCACGCGTATTCTACAATACAAGGGATGGAGATGTTTCCTTGCCACTGTTGTAGTACGCAGGTAGGTTGAAAAAATAAACAAATGCGAATACCGAAGATCGAAACTTTTCTCAAGCGAAAAAATATTTTTCAATTGACAAATTTGAGAACTTTGATTTGCTTGAACCAAATACATAGCAATAATATTTTAGACATCAATATACCGTTTCAATAATCCTATCATTTCTATGACATTATACACACTAAATAAACAAGGAGTAAAGAGTAATACAATCAATGTTTAATAGATGTAGATACAGTAATCAAAGGTATCCATTCGATATTTAAAAATACAATAAAAATGTAAGCATACTCTGACGATAACCTATTTTATTCATTCCTATGCAATATGTATTAGCTTGAAATAATATTGGAATGAAAAATAATTGAGACTATGAGCGTTGAATAATTGATAACTTTTTGTTTCACGAAAAAACTATCAGCAGTCAAGTCCGGAACAAATGATCTATTCAAACATGCTGAATAGAAAACGTGCTAATAGCTTTTCTCGTCCCATTATCAATTCATGCTCCATCTTCTCTCGTACTTCTGCGCGTACAGTTAAATCATGATTTCCACGCGCCGGAATTCTGCCGGATCATCCTTCAATTTTAAACGCCATAACTCACACGTACAAAACACCCAGAAACAGCCTATAAATGAAGATATAAACGATCACAAATGACGTCAATAATAAAACTAGCAATCGATTCAAAACGTACACGCATTTTTTTTCAATTCGCTGGAGACGCGCACACAGTCCTAGTGCCTCATCGTCCTGCGAAGGGAGAACAAGTTTGACCCAGATGTACAGCGTGGAAAAGTGGCCTGAATGCACGAGATCAAGATAGATAGATGGATTCACGTACGCAGGGGAAAGGAGATACACACATGTGCGCGCGTTCGCACACTCACATGCGCACGAGGTGAAAACACATTGTACCCTGCATTATATCTACCTCTAACAAAAAGCACCCATTGTGCATGGGACTTTAAGTTTTCATGGCGCCCACAAATTGTGTTTCTCTCTCTCTCTCTCTCTCTCTCTCTCTCTCTCTCTCTCTCTCTTCACCGTTTTTGACCTACATTTTCTCAACGCCGCACGACGTGAATGACGCGCTGCTTCATTGTGTGCTCATTTCCTTCGTCTCTCTCGGTTAGTCGCTTGATTGATCAAGCCTGGCATTTTGGTTAAAGTTCCGGAAATTGGACCTGCTTCGCGTGCTTAGGAATGGGAGAGGGAGAGAAAGACCGACGCTGGCAGAAAAGGATATCGTGAAATATAAAGTGGCTTCTTTGTCATCGATTCCCTTCCTGTTCAGTGATATTTGCTTGCCAACGTCGTGTCAATTTTCCATCTTTTTCGTTATCATTTGGCTTTGTCTTGACTATGTCGTGAAAATGTTGATTTTACGAAGAATCACTTTTGTTGTCTGCTTCTTTAATGTAACCTACATAATTTCGAATTGCTATAGAGATTAAACAAAATATTATTTCAGAAAATAATCGTTAACATTATTATATCTTACATAATTGTATGCTACTTTTATATAATAATAATAATAATACCCGCCGCTGCGTTAAGTATATAAGCGCGAATGTACATATATTTAATCGCATTTCCGAACAATCAGAAAATACGGTATGACATTTCGACGGGTTAACATGTGTTAACTTATATAAGAGGTAATGTTGCGTTAAATATTGAGAAAACTGAGTGATATGTACAATTTATTAACAACATCTAATAAAATAAATTTTTAGCCTGATGAGGTTGACGGATTAGTCAACGAAACGTCGCCAAAAATAATTTTTTTTTAAAAAGAAATAAAGCATTTTATTTCAAACATCATCCCCGCCTGATCGAGAAAGCATTACTATTTCAACACAACCATGGAGGATGAGAAAATCTTAACTTCAACCATGTTGGAAACATTTTTTCATATTCCGTGAGCCAAGGGCAATTTTATCCACGGCAGCGTACACAAAGTACGTATATGTCATATAGAAAAATATGTGCCCAGATAATTTTCCCGGTCATCGAGATAATCTTTTTCGCTCACCACCAGTTGCATAATGTACTATTTCAGAATTTCTCTTTGTTTCATTTGCCAAAAGCAATATTAAATCGTAAGTTACAGTTTTTGTGCAAAAACCAGCAGAACTGCTTTTTTACAAAATAAACCCATGAAGAAGTATATAGCAAATAGAATATGGCTCATGAAGAGAAAAGTTATTTAGTTATTTATTCACTAAAAAAAATGATGTTAGTGGTAGTTACTGTAATGCATAGTAAAATGAAGTTCTGTTACCATATTTTTTGTTTGAATAAACTATAATATGTTAATGATATAAATATATGACTTTAGTAAACATACATTATAGCCAACCCAATATGACAATGCAAACTATATTTTATAGAATCCTGAATTGAAAAATAATCAAGTAATCTAGTAATATAATAATCTATACTGTATTTTATAACCTGACCACAATATCAAGTGTAGACAGCACTAAAAAATAAAGTTCTGGTCATATAATATTATATTTTATAGAACTTTTATGACTCTGGTTTCGCTATCTAGACTATTGTTTAGTAGTTTTTCTTGACGCATCTCAAGAGTTGAGAAACACAATGCAAAAATTACAGAATTCATGTGTTAGATATGTGTTAGGTAGAAAAATCGATCTGATCATACTTCGCCCCATAGATCAAATTTGGGCTAGCAATGCATAGATACATGGACATGGTATTTTATGGTAGTACTGATTTACAAAATCCTGTGTATATGTATCCGGGGCTATCTAAACTGTCTCTTCTCCAGGTATAAGCCCAGGGTCACAACTAAGGATGAAATTAAAGAATTAAACGCACCACCGATTTATAATGAAGCTGGAAAAAAAGTCTTTCAGTGTTCGAGGTACGCACCTAGGGAATTCTTTGCCTGCTCAGGTTAGAAATCTTCTATCGCTTAGCACGTTCAAAACTGTTTTGAGAAGACATCTCCTCAATCTCGATTAATTATTTGTAAAATGAGCGATTTTGTGTATTAATTTATTCTATGTTTTGCCCCATTTACACGAATGTATGTAGTTATTGATATGAGTGTGAAGTGTGAAAGTGAGATTTTACTTTATTATTAGTTATAAGTTCTATTTTTATTATGCGTTTTATTATTAGTTTTAAGTTTTATTTTGTACTATCGGGCTAAGCGAATGACTTTATTCTTTTTGAAGTTTTAGACGAAAATTGTCGTTAACGTCATTACATTTTTGTATTCTAGTCAATTGTACTTTTCTAATTATGAGTGATATCATTTGTATAGTCTTTGACTTACTGTTTCGGTATTATTAGCTTTTAGAAATAGACTGTGATATTATATTTTATTTTAGCAAAAAATGTATGGTTACATATTGTTTAAAAAAATAAAAATTTACGGCAACAATTTCAGACTTTTTACACAAGAAATTCGGATTCATCGCTAGATCAAAATACATAAGACAAATTTGGGTAGAACCAAAGATGCTTGTATGGAAGTTCCTCTACCACTTGTGAGATTATACTCATGTCATCGGACATCCTAGTTATTTTCATTATACATACATGAAGAAAAATGGTATAGAAAAAATTACTATGTACAATAGTAACTATTGGAAAAACTTAAATTTTCATGAAAATTATCACGATTTATAAGAAGAATTATTTAGTAGTTTTACTATTATTGTTACTATATACTGTCGTAATTTCTGTGAGAAAATAAACCTATCCACGACTACGACAAAAATAGTCATTTTTTCTACACCATTTTTCTCCCTGTAACGCTTGAACTTGCCTTATTTGTATTACACAACGCTCGCGTGTATGATATACGGATAGATCATTGATTCTTTTATTCGATGTTTGTTAATGGCGTTGCCCTCCTTTTTGCATCCTCCCTTCTAACCCACAATAACCGATGTAAACGAAAATTCCCGCAGCTGCATCAGAATTCATGTTCAAGCTTTTCGAATCTCCACAGGGCATCATACCGGGTTCAATAATCAGGTTGTGTCAGACAGAATTAATGATGATCCATGTATAAAGTGTCATGAACAAGAATTCTCATCTAAAGCTAAGCAAAATTGATAACTTAAAATAACTTGCTGTATTCTTTGACGATTGCTCATAATACTTGTGGCATCGTGAATTCCGATACAAGTCCCGGATTTTTCGGACTGTAAAGAAAATGCGAAAAGTGCAACTTTCCATCAGAATAAGGTATGGAATAGGCACAATATTTACGTCGCTGATATGATGCGACACTTTAACTGCTATAACTTGAGCTTGTCTAATAAACACAAATTTTTAATTTAAAATTATTTATACATAAAATACTATGGAAAAAATATTGAAATAATGAAGGATCCATATGATATACTGCAACCATTTAGTTTCGGCCTGTGACATATTTAACAATGCTATAATGCTTTCAATTAAAAATCGCTGCCAATTCATTGGCACGTAGCTTCCTCAAAATAATTTATTGATTCGTTTTATTAAATTAAAATTCAAAAAATAAATTTTTCACGAAAAAAATTGGAAAAATTTTATGAAAAATATTTATTTTTAATTGTTTCATGGCTATTCATTGCTGTTCTATTTGTAATTTATTTTTTTTTTTTAATTCTTTTATTGAATGTAAAACAATCGCAAATACAACCTCTGATGAAATACTATTTTTGATCAAACTTTTTTTCTTCAAATCCACTGTCAACGGCAACTTTTTGTACATTTGGTTGAAATAAAAAAAACATATTTGAAGTTTGTCTTTTGCAATTATTAATAGAATTTATAAAAATTATGTTATTTTTTTTTTCAAAAATTTGATTATATCATTGCTTGAACTTATTTCATTAAATATTACCTACTACCCGCTTCATTTTTGTATCTCATGTCCTTAAAGTCAGCGTATGCATTTCTACACTAGCAATAAATTTAGTTAAAATTTAGTATTCTCAACTTTTTATTAATGTCTTCTTATTCGTTATCGTAGTCTGCATTCCTACATGTGCAGTAGACCATGCTGACAAAAAAAATCGATAATGCTTGCGTAACTTTTTTTTAGTAATTTTGCATATTTAGAGAAAGTAGAACTGTGACTGGATACCTTCAAGCCTGCACGTCTACTATCTTTCATAATAATCCTTAAAAACATTGTCGAAAATATTGTCACGCTAAGTAGCGTTTTACAATAAGTGTCAAATATATAAGACGCATCAGTTTTGCTCTTGTTATCGTGCGACAACGAAAACGAACATTTTTTCTAAAATAATTTTTTTCTAAAAAAATGAAGATAATATCATGAAATTTTAACAAAATACAGCATTAAATCAGTGTAATAAATGAAATAATTTCTGAGAAAAAGCAATTCAAAAACTTTTTTAAAAAATTTTTAATCTCAAATATTTTTTTTAGTAATGGACCGATTTTTTTGGACAATGAACTCGATCTGAAGATAAATGAAAGCTACATATGTGCCAAATTTCAGGACAATTAGATCATTTTTGCTCTTGTTATCGTACGACAACGAAAACGTAAATTTTTTATAAAATAATTTTTTTCTAAAAAACAAATGAAGATAATCTCTTGAAATTTTAACAACATATAGCCTTGAATTAGTTTAATAAATGGTTAAAATTTCAAATAGACAAATACAATATTTTTAAAGATATTAATTTTTGAAATATAAAAAAGTTTTCATTAATAACAAATGATAGAGTGAAGATATTTTAAATTCTAAAAAAGGAAAATATAGGTAATTTAAATACCTTTCAAGAAAACTTTATTATATTATGTAATAATGGCTGTACGATATGAAATTATCGAAAAAACTAAAAACTTAAAATCGTTTTTAAGTTATAAAACAAAAGAAAATCAACAAAAATTCAAATCCTTTAGGGTATTTTTATTTTCCCGCGAGACGAAGAGAATAAGCTTTACCCGACGAAAATCAGTTGATTGGTTTCAGAGATATGAAGAGTTGAAATACACACACACACACACACACACACACACACATATATACATCCACGAAAAGAAAAATGATCAAAATCAAATAATATACACATATTTTCGAAAATTTTTTTCACCGTTACAAAGCTTCCTCTATGAGAATGCTAAATCAACCCGATATAAATAACAACTCAATATATGAACTAACTAAAAAAAAACTTGAATGCTATTTCAAAATGTAGATGACTAAAATAATGATTATTTTAGTCGTCTTCCATTGAAAAGAGTTTTCTAACGCTGTAATTAAGTAAACAATGATGAGTTCATCGTTTTAAATGAGATAATTCCAGTAACAGTTTCAACGTTATTCTTGTAATTTCTCCCAAGGTGATTAGTTCGATAGGGGCTTTGATGTACTTAGTGCGGCAAACGAGGTACTTTAAGATTTTGTGGTCTTGGAAACTCTTACTTACACCGTATACTCACTTATAGCTCTGCATTAATACTTAATGAATGGAAATAATTTATGACTATTATATTCTTTCCAATAAATTTATGACTATTACATTCATTCCAATAAATTAAATTTTTATGACTCTTATCTGTGGTTCTTGGACACTAAACCAATATATTTATGTTCTTGTTTCAGGTAAACATTTTATCTGCGCTCTTATGACTAATATAGTTTTAAGGGCAGCCATTGTTGGTAAGTGGTCAACATTGTTTCAGAATATGTAACATATATAATATAATATATAATATGTAAAAAAATTCGAAAACTGAAATAAGACAGTATATTGCTAGTATATTGGTAAAAAAATGAAAAATAAGAAAATAGTATATAATTTTGCACATACATTATAAGTTGCAAGAGGGTGTATGCCCGTTTAATAATGAAATAAATAAATAAATAAATATAAATAATTTAAAGATATTAAAGGTTATAAACGTATTGCATTGATAAATTGTTGATACATTTTTCTTTTCACAAGTTAGACTTATATTTTAAAAAATAAAACATGTTATCATTGTAAATTATAGTTGACGTTTTGTTATTAATAGAAAAGTTTTCAACTTCCAAATAACTTACTACTTATACGTTTTTCAATAAATAGTATAATAGTTCGTTACAGTTCTTTAAGTAGTAAAAGTCGGTAGTATATAAGTAGTAACACTCTGTTTGACGTCTGACAATAAGTACTGATCTGTAACTGCTAGCCGTGTTGTAATTGAATTACTACCTGTGCGTGTCCTCTGGTTTTTGTAAGTAATTAACCTAAAATAAAAAATGATCATAATACAAAATTATATTTGTTGTAAGCAATTTGTAAATATTTAAATACACATATAAATGTATAATTGGTAATTCTTATCACGAATACAGATTCAATAAGATTAAAGATTAGTATTTCATTTATATAGAAATTTTCATATGAGCAGATACATTATTTTATCAAATAATATTCTAGTCGTTCAAATCCTCTTTTGAAAAAGACTTACTGCTAAAGTAATCGAGCGAGGGTTTTTTTAAATTCGAAGCCGATACAATCATAGTTCATCGTCGACGATGCGAAACGTCCTGTATAATCCAGAAGAGAGAAAGCGAAAAAGCAGGCGGCCCTCTGATCGTATCTCCTAACACATGATCGAAATTTTAATCGCCCTACATGTCCCTAAGGCGACGACGGCTGTCGTCGCCGACGACGCACATAAAATCGGATCATCGTCTTCTCTGCTCTCTCTCTCCCTCGCCCTGGCCATAAAAATCCAGTCGTATTCTACGTGCATCGCGCTACAATCTATTTCTTTTCTACAGCACCCTGGAATAACAAGAATGAGCGAAAATAGAAGGACCTGAGGAAATGGATACAAGACAAGAGAGAAGAAGAGAAAGAAAGGAATGGAGAGATGTGCAAGAGAGAATGAGAAGAAGTGCAGGAAAGTGTGCGTGTAAGTAATGCGTAAATAGTCTTGAAAATATCACAATTCCCCGAGTCGGTAAAATTTACATTTCTGAGATTTCTGCCATATAATTAACTAAGTTTGTTAATATAAAAAATTTATGGACGTTGTTTTTTTTTAAATTATAACAAGTACTATTCCTTTCATCTTAATTACAAATGAAATGAATAATTATTATGCTGTTTGCTTTTGCTGGCACAATCTCGTGATGACGTGAAATTAATTATATTTTGATTTTGTAACGTTGCTTGAAAATTGGATAAAATTCGTCTACAAACCTGAAAAATCCAGAGTAAGAGCAGATAAAGCGCGTATGTCGATACGTCGATTGTTGTCCCTGTGACATAGTCTAGCACACGCTCCTTGAATAAATTCCCATGTTCTGGCGGAAGAAAGAAAGAGCCAGTGAAAGAGGGAGGGTGGGAGATAAAGTAAGACAAAGTAGTGAAGATTTTATAAGATTTAAGTTTCAGTTATTTTAGATTAGATTACGGTAAGTAAAGAGAAGGTAAAATAACTAAGACGTGGCCCGTACGCAGAGAGAGAGAGAGCGAGAGAGAGAGAGCGAGGACGGAGGAGGAGACGAGGGAAAAGAGTGAGGGAGATAGAAAGTAGAATGACTGTGGTGGGCCACTGGTCGTTATTTATGGCCGAGATCCAGGAAATCCGTTTCGTTTCCCTAGCGGCGCACGACGCGACGTGCCGGGGAGGACGAAAGAACATCGTTGGTATGTGTGCGCGTAGTCAGCCGCGGCCGTGCCCCCGGCTTGTCCGAAGCTTACTCTTGTCGCACGAGGAAATGGAAACTACGAGGCAGCACCGCTCGCGACGGTTCCCGCTTCCCGGTTCTTACGTGCCCGATCGAGCAGCCCGCGTGCATTCGAGATGCATCTTGCAGCCCAGATCAGCTGAGATTTTCCTACGACTTGCACGACTGCAGAGATGACGGGGAGACGAGACGTATCGGGAAATAAATGTCGTGCGCTCTAAAACTGAATGGAGTGAATGACGTGCAATTTGAGAGAATGCTTTTTCAAACCTACGACGGAATATTCAATAAATGGCGAGGCTGCTTCGTACAGTAACAATAAATTTTATCATTTTCATTATTTTCCATGTAGTCTAATTTTTCCTTAAAACGTTTTTATTAGATAACTGATACTTTTTAATATATTAAAACTAATTATTGCATGGGTTTGAAGTTTGCATCGTTGGAGTGCAACGTAACTTTAGAAAAATTTTTTTATTTTTAGTTTTATATGTTAGATTTTGAATTTTCTCATGTGTTTAGCGTTTTATAGCATGACCCAACATCAAAATAAAGATTTCACTATATCGCGCAAATTTTTAGCTGTTATATTTATTTATGAGAAATAATTTCGTTGTGTCCCAATGTTGTAAACTTCAGACCCATATTATTGCTGTACTATTTTGTAAACTAAATTGATGAGAAAATTAATTTACTCTGACAGCCTAGTTCGTATTTGAGAGGACAAAATATACTGAATCATGGTATAGTCTAGATACAAAATAAAAATAAAATATCTGCTTCGTGTTCTTGTAATTCTGTCTTTTGTAGATTGGAGACAAGCTGCTCCATAGTCCGAGAGCTGACAATACATTTCGTGGCCAGCTTAAGTTCGCGAATAAATCCAAGTTTCCTAGACATATTTTTAGCTTTAATCGGTCATATCTCAAAAACTATTGAGTTAAGTTAAATAAATATGAGGTAAAAATAAGAAATATATTGTCAGCTGCTTCACGATTAAGACCTTGGTAATTTGCAGAAATAAAGTAGTTTTTGCAAGTAAGGGAATAAAAGACGAGAAACAGGCAATAAGTCAAAATGTACCAAAATACATGCGCGAGTGTATGTGTGTAAAGTTTGTTTTAACCATACTTAATTTATAAAATAGCAACATTTTGTAAAGAAAAGTTATTTTAGTAATGTTAAATGCAGTTTTTTTTTCATGCTACATTGACTATCTACATCATTTTAAATGAATATTGGAATTAAAACTAATGGTTTTGTTAAATTTTAGGTAAACTCTTCATTTAATACGACTTTGATTAGATAACCTCCTTAAAAACATTACCTTACCATCAAGCTTGATATTGTATTTTAGCAAGAAATAGAAGATAACTTTTTGACCAGTAACAATTTGCAATTGACTCAGCATATATGTGAGTCTTATTATATATTTGTGCGAATACGAAGACAGAGGAAAAAGACGTATAAACTCGTAAATTCATGATTTGCTGATTCACGCAAAGTACATAAACACATATTCATATCTACACTGTTTCTATTTGTGACATCTTTATGACGGGAAGTCGGAACAAATTGAAACATAACTAGGGGGGTCTATGTAAAAACTTCGTTTTTACATTAAAGACACGACCGTATTACAGAGGAGATAGTTATATTTTATCGGATAAATGTATTGGACATGTGCTGAAAATTTATTTATTTATTTATTTATTAATTAATTAAAACGGGTTCAAGACCCAATTACAGAATATAATGTACACAAGGTT
>JAWWEQ010039801.1:0-18739 GCA_035583055.1 Torymus tubicola
GAAAATTTGACCGATGTAGAGCCCAAGTAGCGACATGTTCACGAATTCACCCTCCCATAAGAAGTTATCACTTCAAAGAAGTTATCACTTCAAAGAAGTTATCACTTCAATAATGATAATTAGCAAATAATAAAATAATAAACTATGAAAAAATTAATATTATATATATCTTACTCTCAGCTTCGTTTGGTATAGGGGAAATTGGGGCAAAACCGTATACTGGGGTAAAACTGAAATTGTTAATTTCATGGGTTAATACGAGTGCTATCTACATTATACATGTAAATCGTATAAATCAATAAATAGTGAGTTTGTTTGGAAACAGCAGCAGTGTTTTTATTTCAACGATCTTCACCAGAGAAAAAGGTAATACAAGCATATCATATCGTATCAATTGACTAACTAATTATAATAAAAGTATGTTCCCCAACTCCAAGACAGTTAACATTATAACTATTAAAATATAGAAATTAAATAATCTTCTTTTTAATGTCTAATTTACTTTTTATTTAGACTATCCAATTGCAGCATTACAACAATATAAGTCATAACAAGAATCCACATCTAAAAAACGTGTTATATATGAAACAATTTTAAAAATTTTTTTATTTAAGAGCTTGTAAAATATTAATTTTAAATTTACTTACATGATGAAATAATTTACTGTCTAAATTTAAAAAACCAAAAACGGATATTTTTAATCTTCTATGGCATAACAAGAACATTACTTTCTTAATCTGCAATTAATAAAATGCTACTTTATTAAATTGAATAATACAATTATCAGGATTGATTTTTCAATAAAAGATATTATATTATCATACCGCTCTCCTATTGATTTCTATGTCATACCACTCATGTGGAATTTGATTTATGATATTCCCTGTTCTATTTGCCTAAAACAATAAATAATTGAAGATAAAATAATTTCTTGGTGATGAATTCACCAATGAAACTAATTTAAACAACTAATGATGAATAAACTTTTAGTTGATAGAACACAAAGTGTTTATGTACTTTCTATATGTTTCTACTTTATATTTGTATTATAAAGAATTGAAATTTTTTTATTTAGAAAATTAAAGTTCTATCAATATTGATTTTTAAAAACTCTTCTATAATTGAATGAAAAAAGTTCTACTTCATCGCAGGCCCAATCTGGAACGTTGCAGATAAAATATGTAACGATGGCATAGACCATTGCCCTCATCGCCGGACTGAACATAATGCAAACGTTGATATCCTGCTCCCAGTGTCTTTTAAGAAAGTGGTAAAGCCCGTGAATGGGTATAATTGCGTGTGCCAAGTTGCTGCACAGCATAAACAGTATCGGTAAACTGAAAAACTCCATTGTCAGATCGCCGAGATTGGTCAAATTTTGGTGGAGGTGACCAATAATATACAACTACACGTAATTTAATAAGATCTCTGTGACTTTTATAATAAATAGTTTTATTTTATATTGTAGATGATATGCAAAAATATTATATAAAATATTGTTTGTAAGAAATGTAGTTTTAATAACTAACTAATATGTTATTTAAATATATCGTTAGGATAGTCGAAAAAAGTAGAACTCAGATTTTCCTTGAAAAAATCGAAAACTCCTCCTTGAAAAATGAACAACGCGAAATGATCATAGAAAAGCAGGAGTCAGGACAACTTATTGTTAGATCATTGAAAAAGTGAACAACTTATGCAAAGATGAAATCATTGTGGTCTAAGTGCATCTCGTTCTTTGCGCTAGTACAATAATCGAACGCATCCATGAACATAATAAAAATTCAACCAAAACCCTGTGTGAAAAACATTAAAGTGGGACAAACTAGTATTAGCAAAATTGTTTCTTTGAGACTTCAATTTTCAAGGAAGGCATGGGATATAGTTTTTTCCAAAACCCCAAATAATAAATGATTTCTTATTTAATAAATGTGAGTCAAATTTATTTATTTATGTATTTTTGGAAATTTACTTATTACCTTTTCTGGAAATTTCGATAAAGCTCTGTTAAAATTGTTGTTGCTGAAATAATGAGAATTTCTATTCCAAAAGAGTTTTGATATCTTCCTATTTAACATCCTGTAATGTTTTCTAAGAAATATCATTATCTCACATAGTAGTGCAGCTACGTTAAAAAACACATTATTAATGATAGTATATATAAACCAAATAGTAGATTGATTTTGCAAATCTTGGCAAAAAGAGACAATAATAACGGAACTACTCATCAAAATAAAAACAAGCGTATCGACAATAATAATACGATTTCTGGCACTTTTGAAATCTTTCTGAATTTTATTTTTAGGTTGAAAAATATACAATTTATTCTCCAAATCTTCGACAGTTTTGAGACCTTCAATCATTTTTTGCAGAATTTTATAACGAAAAATAAACGTCAACCAGGAAGACACTATTGTTGAGTAGACAAAGATAAAGGAAATAGAATCTATTATAACGGCCAGAGGAGTTTCTTCAAATAAAATAATTTTGTAACGTAATGTGATTGTAATACTAAAAAACCAACTATATAAAACAGTTATTAAAATATTGTAAACCATTCCAAAAAAAGAAAATTTTATAAATCTTTTTATATCCAATGTAAATGGACATAAGCCAATAAATTTCATAAAGTAGTACATGCATGTATTGAGAAATAAAGACTTTTGTTTCTTATACATATTTAAATGAATTTGAAAAAATAGTCAAACATAAACTCTACTCGCTAAGTTATTGCTTCAAACTATTTTTTCATTTCTATTAATTGCAATCGTCTACGCGAAACAATTAATAGTATAAATATCAACTTCCATTTATCTAATAACTTTAGAGTTCGTACCCAAGCAAAATATTGATAACAAAAACAATTCTCTATAACTTCAATACTAGTACATATGTAAGAATAGTTTGAGATACAAATTATATAAAAAAAAGATTTCAATTTCAATAATTAAATAGTATGACAATGTAAAAATAAGAAATATAAACAATTAATATTACATTTTTAGATTTTTAGAACTACTCCTATTTAATTTCTACCAATAAATATCAATCAATACAATCTAAAATGACTAATGCAATTTCAATTTCAATATAGTTAAATATACTGTATTTGTGAGACATATGAAAAGTACACATATTGTTCTATGACAGGTATTTGTATTTATTCTTTTTATTTTATAGATAGTTTGGTTCTGTACAATAAAGTCGTTTTAAAATGGATCGAAAAAAATTATTCATTTTTTATTATCTAAAAGTTTTAGGCTTGTGTACTTTTTCAATTGATAAAGAAAATAATGTAAAATTTTCTTATAGTGGACTACTTGTAAATCTAACCTTCGCTTCTGTGTATTCATTTTTTTCTTTAAAAGTTTTTATAAAAAGAATTTGTGTTGTGTTACCAAAAGAAACACTTGTAGCAGTCATTGTAGATTCAATAGCTCTTAGTTTTCAAGCTTTAACAATACTAAATTGTCTTTTAACGTTTGGATTTCGTCAGCAAGTTTATATAAGTTTCTTTGAAGAATTAAAAAAAATTGACATGCAAACAACAACTTTGAGAACAAAAAACTGTACAAAGAGAAACCTTATTTCTAATATTATTGTTATGGGAGTTACAATTACCGTCATAGATACAGTCTATTTTATTATTTGTTTTATGGAGCATTTAAGATACTTAATAAACGATAGCTTTTCTGTACAAGAAGTAGTATTTTGGGTTTTATTTCAAAATACACATGTAGTCTTGTTCAATACAATTATCGTTTTTGTCGAGACAATGATGATTATTCGGGATTACCTTATTGAAATAAATTTGTCACTGAGTCAATATTCAAAAAATCATATCAAGCTTAAAGGTATCTGATTATTTACTAACACTGTACTTATATATATACAAGAAGTTGATTTTTATATTTAAATATTTTTTATATCTGAGATTTTTATTTAAGAAGTAATAACTACTAATATTTTTAAATTAATATATCATATAATTAATTTCTTTTGACAGAAATAGATGAGTTACAAAAAAATTTGAGCAATCTTGTACTTAAAGTAACAAAATTCTTCAGTTTTACAATTCTTGGTACAATTATCAACAATTTTATCCATGTTTCTACATCGATATACAGAATAAACCTGTTTTTGGAATATGATCAAAAGTGGCTACTATTAGATTTCTATGAGTTTACCTCCCTCGTATTTTGGTTGGTTATCAAATTATCAATTCTATACTTTTTAAATGCTGTACCAGCATCTGTTACTGATGAGGTATGAGATTAAAAAATAGTTGTTAATTTTTAGAATGAAAAATTTATAAATCTTTTATTACAGGCTAATAAAGCAGCTCACAGAGCTATATATATTTTAAATAAAACTGAGAACGAGGTACAACAAAATATTATGGTATCTGTCACCTCTTCATCCTCTTGTATATGTAAATGAAAATCATATTTATTTTATTAAAATCTATTTTTTAAGATTGCAAAAATTATGAATCTGCTTCAAAGAAAATTAACAGTGTGCATTTATGGACTTTTCAATTTACACTTTAAATGCTTTAATAATGTAAGTAATCGAAAAACAATTCAAAATGTATTTAGAAACAAATTATTCTTTATTTGCAAAAAATTGTTGTTGTAGATAGTAATAACATCGACAACCTATCTTATTTTTATGATGCAATTAGATAAACCAAATATGTCAAAAAATATTAGCAATTACTTCACGACTAGTTCTGAAGAATATGAAGATTATGAATAAATAAGATCCTTTGTGAAATCTAGATTCTTAAACTATTAACTGACTAAATCATCCAGCTGGAATAAAAATACAAGAAACATCATACTCCTACACATGAGCTAAAAAGTTATAAACGAATATATTAATTATAATGATTGTTATTTCTCTTCATAAGACCAAATCATTACTATAAAAAGATTTCTTACATTTCGAAATAAATTATAATCAAGATCAAAAAAACCGTAAAAAGAAGCACGAACTCTCTTCTGATACATTTGTAGCATTAAAGCTTTTATCTGAACCCATAATGTTTTAATAACTTAACAACAACATACAGTAAGTAATTCTTTTGAATGTGTAATATTTTCATTTTTACCATTTTTTTGCAGTGTCTAACTTGATACCAATTGTTTAGAACCCGATCAAGAATAAGAACAATGTTATTAGCCTAAAAATAATACATACATTGGGAATAAAAATAATAATTTATGAGTAATCATTGCTGAAAAATTATTTGTCCTTTTTATATAAAATTTACACTATTGTTCGAGGAGACCTGGACAAAATGTATATGTTACAGAAAGAATAAAAAATATATAAAATAAAAGAAATTTTAATGATTTCAAACATCTTTTACTTTTGTTTACAATAAAGATAAAAATCATATATAAATGTATTAATTTTAATATATAAATAAAAAAATGACACTTTTTCGACAATTCTAAAAACTCGCCAAGCAAAACGAACGTATAAATAAAAAAAAATTGTATCACTGAAATCATTGTAGTATAGCTAATATGTTAACATTGTTATTTTATTAATATGTCACTCAAGATTGTGCAAAATATATTATAATTACGTTTCAAAATTAAATTATTTCCTTACAAATTAATCTAATCAGTTTGTTCAACCTACTTTACGAATGTGTTTATATACTGCTATAAATAATAACAAATTTGCAAACAAAAAATTAATAAATTTGAATCACATCATATTTTGAAGCAGTACGATCTATATAAGCCAAAAGTAGGTTTTCTTTCTTGCCATCACTATTGTAACTATTTGTAAGTACACTAATTGTAAGAAAACCTTGAATAATCGTTTTTGGATATTTTCGCGATGTTGTCGCTATACAAACTACGTATGCATACTGAAAGTTACATAGTGACATTTACTATCTATCTGTGCGGAAGAAAATTTTACATTTTACACAAAGTATAAATAATAACAGTTTTGTCTTTGGTGACCGTTTTGTCCAGATCTCCCATATAATAATACATACTTCTATACATGTAGAGTCAGGAACACTTGTGAGGAAATAAAAGCTTACAATTTTCATTGTCGACCAAATCAAGTTCATTGCATATATACTAAAATAACCACTTTGCCAGATTTTACCATAAGTCAAAAATTGATAAGCTGAATAAATATCTAAACAGACGTGTATGAAATTTGCAGTTATAGAAAATAAAACAGTTAATCTGAAAAATATAATTATGTTTTCAAGTAATTCTGTTAGACTTTCATGAAATTGGCCTATCAATTTCAGTTTTTTTGATAATGCTAATGATACATTCGAAAAGTCATTGTAAGACATCTCTTCAACACGTTGCGAGAATGATCTATAAAGCACTTTATTGAGAACTTTATAGTTCTGTTGTAAAAGGAGCATCAGTTCTATAAAAATAATATGCATATTATAAATGATAATCTTTGGCATATTGAACCAAACCCACGCATAAGCATGTTCTTGAAATTTAGTATAAAGTGACAGCGTTAAATGATCTGTTAAAAATACGCTAATATAAATGAAATTAACCAGCAACACCCTTAAAATAATGTTTTTCATGTTATTATCGTGGTATTGTAATTGGTGTAGATTTAAGTCTTTCATAAATCTTTCTGTTTTTATAAAGAAGCTAAAAATTTTGTTTAGTCTTTTTTGGTAAAAAGTTAAACTTATCCAAGAAGTAACGATGGTGCAATATTGCATGGTTATCGCAAAACCGTCCATTGCTATAGTCAACGTTGTTTCACGCGGTAGACGGAGTTCAAATCTGTAGCCAATAATTAAAAAGTAACAGAAACTATAAGAACAAATCAAAACTATATTGTATACTACGCCAACATATGATAACTTTAAAATATTATTGTTAAGGAAAAATGGACAAAGACCGAGAAGTTTTTCATAATAATAAAGACTCTTTATAATAGTATAACTTTCTAACTTTTCCATCACTTCGAAGTTTAAAAGCAATGACACATACATTGAAAGCATTTTAATACCTTATAGAAGAATAAAAGCATTATAATAGAAGAGTTGATAATTGTAATAAAATGCTGAAGTAATAAATGTATTATTCGTTCATCAGTTTCAATATTAGTGTTGAAAAATAAGAAGTTTTATATCTTTCGTATCATAATTTATCTTTCATAAAAATATTATAAACTAATTTCTGTCTTATCTTCTTACAATCTTTAACTCTTTTTTGATAAAGCGGAATATAGTTTTGTAATTTCAATTTTTAGTGCTTTTTAAAGTAGTTTTTTCAATTCAATCCCTTACTCATTGGACATATATAATAGAATTCAATAAACTTATTTGGTCTAGGAACAATAACATACTTTCATATGGGTTTTATACGTTTTTATAAATAATCTTTATAATAATAATTTTTATAAATAAACAATCGATAATATAATAGTATGAATTTTTGTGTATAAAAACTAAACTTTTAACCTCATATTAATTTAATGTTATAATGCGATATCTTATAAATGATATATTTTATTTTTTTCGGAAAATTAATATTGTAAATCTGGTTCAGATGTAAATAGAAGTGCAGAGAATACGGCTAATAATTGAAATTTTTTTACCTTATGGTATTAAATGCAACAGTTTTTACTAATTTAATTAATTTTTGCTAAGTTAAGAAAACTTAGTCGATTCCATTTTCCTTTACTTTATAGCAAAACAACAAGTTCTTACAAAGGTAGTAATAATAGTAATTAGTCCAACATTTGATCTATTTGAAACATGAAAATAAGATACATCATAGCTGTACTTGAGATCTAAAATATAATATTTTGTATGCTATTTACGTATTAACTCCATTAGAAATAGAAAAAAGGTATTTACATTTTGTAATTGCTGGGAGTCAAGGTTAAATAATCCTAAAAGGCAGATGCTGATTTTTCTTTCATAAAATTGTAAGAGTAATATCTTGATCTTAAATCACATAAATGTAAAAAAAAATAAATAATAATATACACTGAATATCAATAGTTGATTTAATTACCATATTCTTAGAAGCTTTTTCTTGATACCAATTATTTAATATATCATCAAGAATGTTGATAGTATAATTTGCCTAGAAAGTTTAAATATATAATTTTTCTTTGCAGATATGAATTAATGGTTAAGTTTTAGATAAATGTTATTGGTTCACATTTACATAAAATGAAATAAATATAAAAAATAAAATTTTGAAATAAAATAAAGTAGAAAATCTCATTTTCGAATGATAACATCAACAGCTAATATTTTAACTTCCTGACAAGAGATCTTAATTAAATTTTAGAAAACTATGTATTACTTCTCTACAAGTTGAATCTGGAATGCTACAAATAAAGTACATGAATATGATTCTCACTGCCACCAAAATTACTGCTACAAAAAATAATTCTATGTCTTGCACTTCCCATGGCTCCAAACGTTTAGTAAATTGAAATATTAGATATATATCGTTTATAATTTGGATAAATGCAGTTATTATTACTAATATCATAGAAAAACTGAATAAATTTATAAAATATCCAAGGGCATCAGTCAAGTTTGTATGAAAATATCCAATTGCTTGAAGCTTTTTCTGTACTATGATTTTATCATTAAAAAGATTAATAGTACATCTTTGCTGGTGTCTGCAAAATGAGTGGACTAAAACTTTATTCAAAAATCTATAATTTTCTTTGAAAAATATCATACATTCAATAAAAATGAAAATCCCATTATAAATCACAATGTGAGGTATATTGTATGCTACCCAAATATTTGCTTGAGATATAAATTTTTTATATTGTCTATGTATAAAATGTTCACCAAGAAATAAGACGTAGAATAGTATATTGACAAATAAGAAAGTTATGCCGATATTTTTCCATTTGTTTTTCAAGTATTTTCTTTGACATTTTCCGTTCAAAGTATATGAATTTTTTTTCATAGATTCAAAAGACTGAAGAATATTTTTCACATGCTTTTGTCGAAATGCGAATGTTAACCAGAATGCAACTACAGCTGCATATTTAAACGTTATAATAAAAATATCCATAAGAATTTTAAGATTTGTTTCTTCTGGAAATTGAAGCATAAATCGACAATTTATGACTATTATAAAACAAATAGTATATAAAAAACTAATAGAAACACTGATAATTTTTCCGTAATTATTGAATTGAAAAATATTATTTTTATTAAAAGTAAAGGGACAGAGGCCAATAAACTTTCCGTAATAATAAATACTAATTATAATTGATGTATATTTAAAATATAATTTCATTGTATAAATTATACATGAAATGTATAACTTAAACTGATGTACCGTTGTAGAAATCTAATAAATACTATAATTTAATAAAGTGGAAAACGTATTTCATCATACATCTGCAATTATTCATATTCTACTAATTTAAATATGAGTTAAAAGTGATTTTTTGATTTATGAAGCAATCATCATTAATAATATTGCTAGCAGCAATTTAACTCAATAATACATATAGATATTGTTGTTAGATTAATCTATTGCATACAAATATAATAATAGTATTTTACAATGGATCATCAAACACTATTTATTAATAAATTATCAAATTGAACTACGCAAAGCATATACGTGATGGCAGAACTAATAGGTTACAAATGAAATTGATAATAAGTGATTTATAAAAGTTAAAATGGTTAAAAATATATAAATTTGGTAAAAGATTATTTACATTCCAGAAGAGATAAGAGTCAATATTAACAATACAAAATAGTGAAACTAGGTTGAGATTGAAACAACTGCAAGAGTATTACGTTGATCTAAAAATAAGAAGACCAGTATGAAAAATATTTACATTATTACAGTTATATTTAAAACTTACCTTACATTTGTGTATTTTTGGAGCACTCTATTTATTTATAATATCATTTACAATATATGTATAGTACAATTTCTTACCTCACCGGATTGAAAATAATATTTATATTTTGTTATGACTTATATATACATATATATCGTCAATTATATATTTGTAACTGCCATACAAGAAAATTGATATAGTTAAATTTATACCTCTGCTTCCCTTTTCCTTTTGTGGTGATTTTGAGTCGTGGGACATCGAGGTCATAGTTATCGCCGTTGAAATATCGTAAGACATAAGGACGGATTTCGAGGTAGATCTGTTACCTTGACGATCATAAGAACCCGATTGTGAACCAAAGTTCTATAAGCGTACACCCATAACTGTTGATGTTTAGCGACATTTTTGTAATAACAAGACCTTATCATTAAAACGAATCGTCAAATGTCTTCCTGGCTGTGTATTGAGCGTGACGATTAGCCGTAAACGGGTTTCGTTATCCAACTATATATATATACTCAACCCTTTCCTCGTGCCCATCGGCGGATTCCCGACAACAGTCCTACCTTTCCGTGGTGAAGTTGCTGACCCGCAGGCCATACATCACTCGACGGAAGGAGGTGTGTTCTGCTGTGCAGGAGTCACGCTTCTCTCTCGTCGTGCTCTCATAGGAAATTGAACAGCCAAAGAAAACCAGTAACATGGAATTCCCAGCCAAACCATTGGAAATGGTCACTACCGTGGCAAAGACTTAGCGCCCTCAGTAAAGTTAAAGGGACGTGACGACTGGCCCGACCGAAGGAGCGAGAGAGAGAGAGAGCGCCAGCTAAACGGAGCCGACATCTTTATCGCCTCAGCAGCCTAAAGTAACCGACCAAGCGATCAGCCGATTTTTCACCTTCCCTGTTTTAGTCACGCGTGTTCTGATCCCTTGTTCCCTCTTCAGTAGTCCTTTTCCGGGACCCTTTTGCGACTTTCGGCCCTCCCAGTTCACAACGGGAGATCCCTTGCGCATAATAAACTAGTGGTGACACGTGCCATACAATTTAACCGAAGATACAGACTTATATTTTTTTTTGGCATTACCCTTAAACGGACCCCTTTTCTAATATCCTGCTTATTTGATTATTGTGCGTATGACGTGTATGGGCGCGCCATACTAAGGAGGTCCCCCATAAGGAGGTCTCCCTAACGGGACCAGGACGACAGATGCCCGGAGAACGAGGTCCGCAATAACTTCGTGTAGAAGGCACGAACGATACGTTTGCCGCCAAGGCAAAAGTAACAGTACGATTAGCCCAAAAGAAAACGATAGCCTACATTTTTTAATCAAAACCATTAAAACAATTTTCATCAACAATAGAAAAAATATGAATTAATTACAAAAAAAATACTTCGTCACATGTAGTATCTGGGGCATTGCAAATAAAGTACATAACAAAAATTTTAAATGAAAATATATTTAATACTACAGTGAATGTATAAATGTTTGTATTTTGCGAATAATCTCCAATCATTAAAAAATGAAGTAACATATGCATATCAACAATAATTTATATGAAAATCGCCGTAAATAATAATAAATATGGTACATTAAAAAAGTTAACGAATTTTTCAAGTAAATTAGTTAAATTATTATGAAATTTGCCAATAGTCTTTAATCTCTTTCTAATAAGAATTGATTAACATGCAAAACCAAAAACATTTATACGTTCCTTCGAATTTCTCTTGAAAAACGTTTTATTCAGTATTTTATTAGGTTCTCGATATTTAGTTCGTAAATAGAGCACGATGTTTATAAAAATGAATATAAATATATAATTGATCGTTTAAAAAACGTTAAAAAGTTACCAAATAGCGTCTTTTGTAGCGGGAACGAAATAAAATTTTTGACTTAAGTTTTCACTGAGTAGTGTAGCAATAAAGTAAATTTATACCACTCTAACCTAAAAATCACAACTTTGGTATATGATTTATCGGCGCTCGTGGTATACAATACTATTCGAAACTAGTACGAAGGCGATTATTTAGCTTATTTGACCTTTTCGCACTCGCTTCGCTCGTGCAAAAAGTAAATAATCGACACCTGCGCACGTGCCGAAATGTACTAATAAAGAATATAAAACATAAATTGTTGAAATATTTTTAATAACGATGTTTTCTTGTCTATGGAGCCTAATTTTAAATTTATCAAAATTTCCTTGCTATATTTAAAAGAATCAAAGAAATATTTTAATTTTTGTTGATGGAATCATAAAATAAACAGAAACACAGTAACACTGCTATATTTAATTGTTATTGTAAATGTATCAATTATAACTCCTAAATAAGTTTCTTGTGGATATTGTAATTTTAATTGATGAGTTATAACAGCTATATAGCAATACCTATGAAATAAAATAAGTAAACCATTATACACAGTTCCGAATCTTGATAATCTCCAATTCCATTGCTAATATGAGCGGACTGATTTTTTTATATGAACAATTATTATATACTGAATGTGAATCTGGAGGGATTTCATATATACTGGAGGTGAATCTGTATGGATTTCATACATCTTAGTAGTAAAATAAATTTAAAGCTATACTTTCGACATTTTTACAATTCGCTTAATTAAAAATTAAAAAATTAGAAAGCAAAAAGGTTCGCAATATACATTAATAATATTACGAATGTTTGTAAAAAAAAAAAAAAAAAATTTCCCGTACCGGGAATCGAACCCGAGCCTCCTGGGTGAAAGCCAGGTATCCTAGCCACTAGACCATACGGGAGATGTTAGAACATTTCTTTTCTAGGCTTAAAGCGTTCCTATTAATGTTTTTATTATGTCTAGGATGTTAATCTTTCAAAAACCGCTATAAAAATTAAAATTATTTCAACAATAATTTTAATGTAATCGAAATTATAATATTTTACGAAATATAATTTCCATATTTTTCATGTGATACTATGCCAATTTATGCAGTATACCTACAGTCGATAAAGAAGATTGATACCTTCCTGAAGTTAAGTAAATCCCAATCATATCGACTATCGATGAAATCTGTGTATACTAACTGCAATATATAATAGTTACAAATATTAACTTTTTTATAATATTTAATAATTTAAATCTATAAAAAAATGACATTATTTGTCCAAATGTTCTCAAATTAAAAATTTAAATTTCTTTTCGCCTAAACAGTATTTTTATATTTTCATACATCAAAATACGTAAAATAATTTTGAAACATTTAATTATAATATATGTTTTACTATCTGATAGTAATAAAATTTTTTGATGTATTTTTACAAACAATAATATAATTTTTTTTAGAAACTGTGAGAAGCAATTTTAGTAGACATAGATAATAATGTTAATAAGATGTGGCATAATACTGTACTACTAAGTTTACCTTATCGATTGAACATATAGAAATAATATAAAAAAAAATATCTGATCTCGTCAACAAAATTCTATTCTAAAAGGATCTATAGATTTTATAGAACAACCGAATTTGTTTTAAATTTACGTAAATACTTGTTCCTTTTAGTGTACTAAATAATTTTACATTTTCATGTCGATAAAACAGGGTTAGCAATAAGGTATATCACATGTTTTTTAAAAAATCGCGAATTTTTTATATTTATTTTTAATTCTAATAATTAATATTATAATTTACAAATTCGTGTATATAAAAATTTTATTATAATGTATTATAAATTTGTATTAGTTATTACTTTTCAAAATTTAAATTAAATGTGACTGTTATTTACCAAACATTGCTTTGTGACAGTGGTTTCCGAACACATATGAGAAATGGTGACGTTACAGCCGTAGTAAAGCTGGTGACTGATTCATTCTATCAATGATGGATCACACTTTCCAATATCAGCAAAAAAGTTATTCGTGCTATCATAAAAATAATAAGGTAACTTAGGGTACTGCGGACACTAAGCTAATTTGACCAATTTTCTATAGTTTTCTAATTCCAAATATCTGAAAGCTAAAGCAACCAATGTTGGCACCTTCAAAATATGAAAAATATTCTTTATAAATTATTTTTACTTGTTTGAGAATGATCACTAAACGTTTAAGTAAGTTTCTTCTCTAAATTTTTACCAAGTTGCGTGTTTTAGAAAATCAAAAAAGCAAGTATTTCATTTATAGTCGAAATGTAAGCTAATAAATATAATTGAAAGTAGCACGCACAGAAATTTAAGGTTGTTTCTTCGAAAATCGCACTGAACTAATTTAAAACAATTTTTTTTAAATTCAAAAAAATCAAATACTGCCGTTTCTGTAATTTACTAAATTTTATCAATTATTGAAAGAAAATATGAACAATTTTTGAATTAATGGAATATAATAAGAATAAATCATTCATTTGTCTTTTTTGTGGGTAGGAAGATAGAAAATATGATCAAATTTTTTTGCTTAGTTTACTGCCAACTCTCTTTTATGTAATAAATCACAAAACCACAAATACCTTTAGTTATAATATTTTTTAATAATTGACTAAATTAGGTGTCATCTAACTCGACCAATGTTATTTCTGAGAGATTACAAATTTTTTGTTGGTATTTAGTATACTTTAAAATATTCTAATAATTTTTTAACACGCTTAAGAAGGAAATAGGAAACATTCTACTTATGAGTTACCCTCAGTAATCTTACTTATGATAAATATAAAACTTAATAAATAAAAGTATTACTTTCCAATTATATTACATATAAATCATCAGTATATTTTTGTTTTGTTAAAAGACTTTAATGAATACATTTTTTATAAAAATTGGATGGAAAAAAATATTAATGCTATAAATGATGTAAAATACAATATTAATAAATCCATATACATCTAGCAACTTATACCAAGTGTAGGTGGTTTTAGTAGGGTCCAAGATGGGTCTATTGTGAATCACAAACTCAATTTACTAACGTCTTAATCCATTACAATCATTACCGTTTTTAAAATAGTTTTGAGTAAAAGATTACCTCTTCTCGGTACTCCAATATAAAAATTAAGATTTCAAAATAAAACATCAATATAGTTAAAATATGTTTAATGATTTGTGAAATGATAATCCTACAAATATGAAATGTTGTAATACGATGTTAATATGCGAATAAATAATCTTTTTAAAATTTATATTACAATAGGTATGTAAAATTGATGGCCATTACATTACGCATTTATCAATAAATTAATTTACTTAATTTTGAAATCGGTTTATTTATTTCTGTTTCAAAAATTTCCATAAATGTTTTCCACAGCCGATACAGAATTAAAGGCATCACATCCTTGAAAAAATCTTTAGATCTATAGATAAGCTATAGACAATCAGCGTGTATGAATTTTGAAAACAAGACAATATCGAATTCCTTTGCAGAGACACGTTAGTAGTTGTCAATCTGATCAAATTCTTCGGAAATGATTGTCATTTCCATGGCATAGAGAAATGTCAGTTTCGGACGTTAAATAACAACAATGTGGCCACCATACCTCAGACATCAGTCATTAAAGCGCTTATACTTCGGCGTATGGCCTCTGGTCGCAGGACGCCGCGGTGAGCCGTAATGAAATTACAAGTCTAGGCGTCAGAGTCCCTTATTTTAAGCGGGGAAACCTGGAATTAATGGACCGAGGCACATGGCTCACTCGCGGTCGCTCGAAAAGCTGTCGGTTTGTATAGAAGCGCTATCAATTGGGTCGCAAACAAAGCTTATTCAATTTATTAAATAGGTTTTACATACCATCATTAAGAATATTATTATTTAAAGAGGTTAATTCCTTAAAGAAAATATTTTACAGTAGAAGAATAATATGTCAGTGCCTTACGTTGAAGCCTAGTTAAGGAACCAGAACGGATACAATTGTTGGAAGCGTCAAAACATATTAGAAAATATAAAAAGACAACTGGAAACTCGTTTAAACCAAATCCAACCAGAAGTTTTAGAAATAGTAAAAATAAAAAATAGAATGTATTCAATATAAATAACTATTTAAGATCAACAAATATTTAGTGCAATAATGTGCGATTGATTAAATTGGTTAGGTTTATATATATGTACAAGTATTTACACACAGAGAGAAAGGATTTCTTGTATTTAAGGAATGGTGTACTGCAAATTGATGAAATCGTTGCGCTTTACTCCAAATGCATGAGAGATTCGCTAATTTGTTAAAAAATGAATCAATGCACTGTTGTAAGTGTAGGAGAGATGTAATATAAATGATCTTAGAGAAGAAACAATTAGTAATTTATTTGTTGAAATATATAAATATTTTAAAATTCATTATGAAAGTACGAATTGTAAATAAAGAATAATCTTACAGAAAAAGGAAGATGTATAGGTAATTTTCAGCTTTTATATTAATTTGACAATTTTGTATATTTTATTCTTGTTATGAATAATGAGTAACTTACCAATTTAGTGATTTTAAAAATCATCCATTTTTTAGCCAATCAATTGCGATTTGTCTAAATAATAGCAAACAGTTGGCTAATCTTTCTACCAGGGCTCAAGAATTTTATGTCTTAATAATGCATTTATCAAACTTCTTTATACTTTTTTTTATTGATCATACCTTAAATAAAGAAACAATTAATTAATAACATAATGGAAGATACAAATAGTAAACAAATCTGATTATTATCAAAAAAGATCATCTGAGAAAAGAGTTTAATATAACTCAGGGCTCTGTTTTACTTTATATCTGATAGTAATTTAGCAGGGCTCATTTTGTTCCTTTTCCGATTTCAAGAGTATAGGAATTGAACAATTACCAAAAGTGATTGCACATGGAAAAAAAGTCCTCCGGTATAGAAGGACCGCATAAGGTAGTACTGTCGTTACAGAAATACCGTTCAGATTTTAATGAAACTTAACTTACTTATGAATATTTGTCCAAAAATGATTGAAGCAAATTTTTGTGAGGCTTGGAAAAATATATAACCAAAGTTATTAGTATTTTCATTATTACGAAATTTCAACCACACAAATATAGACCATGTAATATTTTTTTCAAAACTCATTTCCATGTAAAAAAATTGCCAATAGATTATCGATTTAATTTTAAGAACCATCGCAAAGAATCAGAAAATCTTTTTGAATATGGATGCAAGGACCACGGTAACACTTATGTCTCTGTAGCTCAAAGCAAGTGAAGAGAGGCCAGCGGATAGCAAATGAGGCCGGGCAAACGCGCGTGCGCGTCTACAGGGGACAACTTATGCAATATATAGCCGTAGTAGGCTAACGTTCGGCAGAACTTCTCTCGTTGAACTTCGGAGGACGAGGGAGGCAGAGAGGTGACGACTGTTTTCTCGTACGGAGGCCTGCGCTGAATCGGAGAAACTTTCGCAGTGAAGACAGCCGAGCCGGTTCCTCTCCCTATCGGGCGCTGAAAAGTAATTGTCTCAATTACCGGAAATTATCGACGGCTCTGGGGTGCCGTCCCCGTAGCTTCTGGATCTTGAGGAAAGCTCTTGGACAATCCGTCCTAATTAATCGTTGCGGGTGCGCGACGCAGCTCGCCCTGTCTGCATATAAGTCTCTCGTCATGTAGCCGATTACCCTATGCAAATTTATCTGTGCTTCCAAGTAAGCCTTTAACAATAAAGCAGGACTATATTTCTACTTTGATAGTGTTTTCGAACGTTGCAAAAATATGAATATCTTGGTCTTGTATGATGTCTTAATTTGTATTGAATACTTTATGAAGATAATTTAATTTGACATCATTTGAAGTTTATGGTAAATCATTTCTAAATATAATTTTTATTTTTCATTTTTTCAACTATGTACAGTCCTGATTGCTACTATCTGTTACAGTGCTGTAAAAACTCTTTGACATAGTGAAACCGCTTTTCGTAATTAACGTTACAATGGGAACTCATTTTTAAGTACGCAGTGAAGATTGAATTGCTGGAACCTTGATTTAAACGATCGCAGTCGTTCGGTAGGCTTTATTGTTCATAAAACCATCATCGAACGAAGGGACATACTAAACAATTAGAATTTTCTCACGTTTTTAGAGTTGAAACTTTAAAATTCTGATTGGGAATAACAAGTTTTTTCATTTTAATTTTTATTAATGTCCTTATATTAATATATCAGCTCTTGCTTGAATTAGTTTATATATTTAAATATTTAGCCTATCAAATGCTAATGTATGCGATGCACCAAATTTTTGATATATTTAAATTTATGTGGGGCCTTTAAAAAAAGTTTAATTTTATAGAAATCATATTTATTGCTTTTTTTACCTTATTAAAGAATTCCTCGAATTAAAAAAACACCTATAAATATTTTTTAATTTAATTTTATTATAAAAGAAATAAACGAAAATTCATGCTTGAAATGAGGTAACTACTTTTTCATGTAGAATAATTCATATCTGGAAATAATGCAAAGAGTTGAAATAATATATAAACTTCATTGCTGACGCTAGGCAGGATTTCTTTGCAGATTCAGCGACTGAATGTCATCACGAGCTAAAGTATCGTGGCGGATGTAATTAGAGGCTTTGCACCCGTAAAGTAACAAGTAATTTATATTTACATTGGAAAATCCATATTTGTATATATAACTATTCTTTACAAGTATTATTTACAAACGTTTTTACGAAAAATATTCTTCTATTTAATTAAATCCAGTATTTGAATGATTAAAAACACTATTTTTACTGTTATCCACTACATTTATAATTTGGTGCTTATCAATAAATTAACTTATAAAGAAAGATAAAAAAAATCAAACTTCCATTCTTTCAAATATTGTAGATTTGTTCTCAAAATGTTTATTATTATTTTTCATTTATACAAGGTGACCATCTTAGAACGCACCACATTGATAACGTTACAACAAAATAATTAATCAATGAATGAATTCCGG
>JAWWEQ010039812.1:0-18736 GCA_035583055.1 Torymus tubicola
ATGCCAGTCCTATGCTCAGGTGTTTCCCACCTATGTAGGATTACAATTGTAATTTACTGGTTAAATAAATAAATAAAAATACCATAGTTTTATATTTTACAACGTATATTTTTGCGTTAAATAATTAGTCCGGCTGCTTCCCTGATACCATACCAACTACAAGCAGTCATTGCATGAGTCCTAATGTGTGTCTTTCTTTCCTTTTTTTGGTGTGGAGGAGAGTAGCAGCTGACGGTGCGTACGACACCGCACATACACTGAAAGCGGGAAGACGAGATAGATTGGAGGACAAGAAGTGGGTGTAGACATAGATTGATTGATTGATTGAAACATTTATTCATATCTTGGGTTATGACTCCGTGGTAACAACATATAAAAAATGTAAAGTGAAATAACAGCATTATAAAAAAAAAATAAAAATAAAGATAGAAACAAAAATAAAAATAAAAGTAAAAACATAGCAAATAACAAAAGAGAATATAAATAATAGCGAAAAATATTAGAAAGAATATACTATACAGAGAGTGTTGATAAGCATATAAGTGTATAAGCAGGTCGAAGATAATAAGACGCGATCTCGCGCGCTAAAGACGAGCAAGCGGAATATTTATCAATGCCCGCGAGAGCCGCTGCTCGCGTACACGTTGCAAACAGAGCATCGAAGAGAAGTTGTTTAACCTTTAGACTACCGGGATTTGAACTTTCAAACCGCCCTTTAAAAGTGGCCAAATTAGTGTCTCGGATCATGTATCAACTATATACAATATCATGTCAGAGAGTGCATCTATATATAGACTTTCCGGTAGTCTAAAGGTTAAAGGAGCATAGCGCTCGTGGCGTAAACTCAGTGAAGTTGATGGAGTTTAGGAGGGACATGGCTTCAAGCGTGAACGAGCGCTTGTGGTCCTCTGTGCGGTACAAAAAGCCTTTGGTGGGCGCCTTTCAGAGCGACGTATGCTTAAGTCAACGCACTATCGTCTGCGGAAACGCTCGACGAGATTAGCGGAGTGCCGTTCGCAACCACGGAGTAGGCTTAAGTACCAATGAAGTACTCGCGACGCCTGAGTGCGGAGAGCCAGTGCAGTAAAACGCGGAAAGTCCAGACTCTCCACGAGTCTTTTCCTCAGTGATCTCGAGAGTGAGCGATGATAAAACCTTAGGGTGTAGAGAGTGCTGTAAAAACTGCGAGTGATTTCGCTTGCATGCTGTTTCCAGTCCAGGGCTGGAGTGATGATGACGCCGAGTTTGCGAGCTTCAGATACATACGACAACGCATGGCCACCGATCGTGATTCTTGGGATAGGGGTGAGGTCGATACGAGTGGTGTAGAGCTCGCTACCGAGAATCATGACCTTGGTTTTCAGTGGGTTTAGGAGCAATCCGTTTTCTCTGTCCCAATTTGCTATTGTTCAATGGTTTGGTGGATGTCCGATGGGAAGAAGTGGACATAGACTTGCGTGTCGTGGGCGTAGATCATAACACGGGCGAAGGGCGGCGCCGCAGGCAAATCATTTATGTAGATGGCGAAAAAAGTGGTCCTAGGACTCTGCGTTGTGGGAAACCCGACGATGCGCGAAGCCAATCCGAGATCGAACCACCTTCATCGACGACGGTCTGAAGACGGCCGGTCAGGTAGTCAAAAAACCACCTCAGCGCATGATCGGTGATGTTCAGGGCCCTCAGCTTGGCGAACAGACGTGAATGAGAGATAGAGTCAAACGCCTTCGAGAAATCGAATAAAATAAGCGTCCTCAAGCAGACCTTGATGCAGGCGTGTCGCTCGGGCTCGAGGGAACAGCGCGAGAAGGACCAGCGGAGTGCTGGTCGTGCGCTTGCCTTGCACCAAGGAAGGCTCGGAGCGCGAGGAGGCGCTACAGAACGAAGGAGGAACCCTCAGTTTGCTGCTTGATTCATAAGAACGAACGAAGGCTCGGAGGAGCGATCGGCGGAGTATTCTCGACACTGATCGTTGTAAGGGCGAGCTGACTTAAGTCGCGGTGTGCCCGCTAAGGCGAAGCGGCGGGCAAAGAGCATGGTGCAGAGCGGCGAGCAGTGCAGGCCCGCAGAGACGCTGTCCCACGTCGCCGGGGTCGTTATCCACCCCGTTGAGGCTTCTACGTTGCGTGTAGGGCGGACACAGCTCGGACCTCTCCACGTTGACTCTTTGGCAGCTGAGTCTAGGCGGGAGAAAGCCCGCCTGGCTTGGCTCCAGATGAGCTAGAGGGGTCCACCTCGAATGGTGGTCCCGCTCGATTAAGGGGGGGAGTTAGGATGATAAGGATAGGAAAGCCAGGAGTGGCAATCAAAACCGAGGCAAAGGTAAGAGTTCCTTGTACCTCGCGGGTATGTCAAATAAAACAAAAGTTTTAATTGACAAATAAAAAATGGACTTTATTAACTCCAATATCTTAGCTTACTTGCCTCGACCATCTGCAGAGACGTCGGACTGGGTAAAGCCGGCGAGGGCGTTGACTGCCCGGACCTATATCCCCTCGGACCGCGCGAATTGATTGCGGGAGTTGCGGCGCTGCACCGCCTAGCGGCCGGTCCTGAACTACGCTACTGTCAGCCATCGTTTTGGCGCGTAATTCGAAATGCTAACTAACTGTAAACGGCGCGGATGGTCTTATGAAAGGAATTTAATTATTATATATATTTATATATTTATATATTTATGAATATATTTATGAATATATAGGTATCAACCTCACGTCCTCAAGCATGCCTAACAGAGCCGTTTCAACGCTATGGCCACGTCGAAAGCCAGCCTGGCAAGGATGGAGGAGGCTATGGACCTCAAGGTAGCCGGACAATTGGTTATGGATCAAACGCTCAAGCACCTTGGAGCATTGAGAGAGAAGGGCTATTGGTCGTGCGTTAGATAAAAACCGTATGGTTTTCGTTTTCACTAGTGGGCGAATGAGGGCTTTCATCCACTCTGATGGAAAGCCGGCGTTCAATATTGATGAGTTTATGAGGGAGGTGAAGCTGGTGAAGGCCGTTCTAGTGGCAAGCTTGATCATCTGAGAAGAAATCCCGCCAGGGCCCGAATATTTAGAAAAGGAACCGTTGATAACCTGAAGTTCCTCATTTGACGTGACCGGACGGAGGCTAAACTGGAGGTTAATATTGGTACGCAGTGGTTGCTGTGCTATGGTGTCGTAATCGAATTCTGTGATGGGTGAATAGTGGTTGACTGTTGCGGTGACGTCGAAGTTCGTTCCATTTCGCCCCAGGACTGGCAGTTTCTTTGAGGCGCGACGCAAGATAGTGGTTCTTGGCCGAGTCGAGAGCGTTTGATGCTTTTGCACGAGCGGTTGGAAAGCTCTGCAGGTCCACTGCTGATCCTGAGGCACGAGCGGTCTTGGGGCGATCACGGGTGCGCATGAGTGAGCGCAGCTCGGGACTCACCCAGGGTTTGCAGCGGGAGGAGAGAACAATCGAACAAAGGGGTGCGTTAGAATTGAACGCAGAGACGATGGCTTTAATGAGCCGATGCTCGTCCTCGGACCAGGTGGCGATCTTCTATCCTTCTCACCAACACGTAAATGACGTCATATTCTTTAAGAGCAAGTGAGACAAAAAAGTTTTGTTTTTTGTTTATAATAAATATAATAAATCATTACAAAATATAATTCATCATTTTTTAAAGAAGGGAAAACCAGGTAAATTCCATTTTTCAGGTTTTCCGTGTTTTGGGACACTATTTCAAGGTCAAAAAAGGTTATGGTTGATTTCTCGATAATTTTCCTGTAATCTAAATTACCTTAGCTTTCAAATGCGACCTTGAGAATTCTTGTAGCCCTTTTGGTTGCAAAGATGTGTGCCCACTGTGTGCCGGCGAGACGTAGCGATAGGGACGCCTGGTTCGCGCTTAATCTGCGCAAAGCGAGCTGTACGCGGCAATAGCAAGAGAAAACGCTGACTCACGCAAAGAGAAATTCCTTCTGTGAAAAACAGTCGATAAGGGTCGTAGGCGTCACAGCTAGTCTGCTATCCATAGCTGACTCTGAACCGGCGCACAGTGTAGAAAAAGTAAAAATTTCGGTTCAAAATTAAATATCTCCTCATAGAATATTGTGCTCGTTACAACTGTGAACTAAACGCTGTTAACTCTTTGCGAATCAAAATCAAGCTTCCAACGCTTGGCGAATTTTTGGGGTACAACCATTTATTACGTTTTTGAAGGGCTCTGAGAAACTCATTTTTCCAAAGGACCCAGAAGTGTTGAACCTATAGACTCACCAACTACCAGCACTTATCTACAAGAACGTTTGAAGCAGTTAGATCAGATTTTGAACTCAGAGAAAAATGAACGTTGAATGAGGAAATGTGCTGGTATCAAAATATTGAGATCAGTAGGATCGTCTGATAGTTTAGCTAATGGTCTTGAGTTTAGATAAGCTTCTACTCTACACAAGAAGGTGCTAAGCTCTAGGTATGTAAGTTCTTGATTGCCTATCACTCTACGTACATGGTATTTGAGTGATTAATGGCGGCCTCCCAAAGACCTTCAAAATGAAGGGTATTTGATGGATGAAAATGTCAATTAGTACCTTTCTCCGCAGTTTGTCATAAATTAAAGAGTGATATTCAGACCTACTACGAAACATCTCCATGAGTCGCGAATCTGTACTAACGAAAGTAGCTCCCCTATTAAAAAATAAATCCTTACATTGATCTCGACGAGCCGTGAAACGATGAAACGCTGTTATGAATGATTCCCAGGTGTAATCTAACACCAATTTTGAATGGACTGCCTTTGTTGCCATACACACAAAAACACATATAAATGCCTTTAGAGTTCCTTTACCTCTAGTTTTAATGAGACGAACACTAAATGGACCAGCATAATCAAAATCTGCTCTTTCAAAGGGCCTAGCTGGATTGACTCTAGCTTCGGGTAGATCTCCCATAAAGTGTGTGGGTGTACGTGCAGAGTATCGTGCACACTGTGTCAATCTCAAATTACCTTTATAACCTCTGTTCTTCCTCTCAAAATTCAGACTTGTTACTGCTTATGAGTGCCTAAGGTCAACTGTGTTCCATCATGTAAGGTACGCATATGTGCTCGTTTGATTAATAATGTAGTAAGCATAGAAGAATGTGGGAGAATGATCGGGTATTTGGCAAATCATAGGTCAATGAGTTAACCGATATACCTTCCACTCTGATCAATTGATCCATCAAGACAGGACTTAACGAAGCAAGAGGACTCTTACTATTGACGTTTACTAATTTGAATGAGAAGATACTCATTTCTAAAATAGGTTTTTTATACAAGGGTAACATCAAAAGAGTTTGACATTTTTTAGTTCTTCACAACTGACACTGAAACTGCAATTGTCAACGCTCCTTTCAAGAAAAAGCAAATTTATAACCTTACAAGTAGTTCTAACCGATCTTGACTTAATTACAATCTTAGTAATAAACCTTATATAGTAGGTAGTAACTCTTAGCAAAGTGACTAGCAACGAAAATCTATTTATCGGATTCTAGACGTTTTTGTCACCAAAATTGAATTCATCCTGCTCTTTTGACCAGGCTCCTTCAATTTTAGTTAAGAATGCCGAGCCATTTCACCAGAGATGATTATCTTCTAATTTTCACGTTTCTATTCCTCTGGATATGACATCAGCAGGAATATCTTTAAACTTTAAATGACGTCAAAGGGCGCTAGGTAGCGTGGTATTTATTTCAAAACATCTGTTAGATACAAAGATATCCCAACGGAATGGATGATCTTTCAACCAGAACAAAACATCCACTGAATCCGCCCAAAGATGAATAGCACGAATTTCAAGCTTTGTAGAGTCGAGAAACCGGTAATTCGAGTCTTGGAATCGTTAATGATTTTACAGGTGCTTCTTTTGACTTGGCGATCTGTAATAATATGGAGAAACCAGACTTCTGAATGAGTCTTAGATAAAGTACTGCTCCGTAGACCAACTTGGATGCGTCAGTAAACCCATGTAACCCCACTTTAATTTGTGGAGTAAAACCTATCCAGTAAGAGATCCTAAGATCGCTGAGAGTGGGTAGTATAAGTTCGTCCATATCCACCTTTTGCAACCAAAGTGATTGTAGCCACATTTTCGTCGTCATCCGCCATTTGAAGGAGTGTGCGAATAGCCAGAAATAAGGAGCAGTAAGACCGTCTGTGACAGTGTTGAGATCGTACATCTTTATTTTCTCAGATGCGTTAAAACGCCAGATGATTGTTTGAAACCTCCTATCCTGTTCATCAACTATTGTCTGCCTAAAGATCATTTCTACATCCGCTGACACTGCGAATCTGTAGTTCCTAACCGAGCAAATAAGATCAACTGGATGTGCAAGCAAATTAGGGCCATTATGGAACAATCATTTGGGGATTCACCTATCCGAATTTTACTGACTTCCACAACCCGTGATGCGGTACGAACAAAAGATCAGAACTATTCGAAGTTCTTTAACGAGCATCGTATGCCCGAGGTCCAAATACTCTTACATGAGCTATTTGTATTCAAACTTAGTTTACTATCTTTTAGAAAATTAGCTTCAAGTCGCTTCAGTGCAGTCAGCGCACGTGGATAAGAATTACCTAATTTATTTTGACAACATAATCAATATTTTTTCAGGGTAGCCTAATTGTATACCGACTTGTTTTGTCCCTATAAGTAGTGTTAAATACAGAATAGGCATAAGACCGAATACATTTAATGCATTTTTGATAGGTCGTAGCTTATTTTACCAATGGATTGTTGATAGTTAGGTTAAAATTAAGAGGGATAGTACTGAATATATTCAACACAATAAAAAAAAAATTACGTGTGGAGTCATACCACAGATTAGTTGATCATTTAAGTAATACTCTTTAAGTAATAAGATATAAATTGTTGGAAAGACAATTTATTTCCGGGTCAACAGGCTTGAGATCGTCTTGATATTTTTGCGTATTTATTTGTTCGTATTTTGATTCATTGTCAACTTATGCATCAAAAGGAACTTTGGGAAAATTTTAAAGATGCATTGTCAGAAAACTTTCTCAGATTATATGAAGATCATATTAAATCTTACAATTTAGCTTATTCGATTATTTGTGAAACGTTGATAGCCGAAAACCATGATATTGCGGATTTCCATCGATGCCTCAATTAGTATTGAATAACCACATTGAGGATAGTAATGAATTAAATCGTAACTTAGCAGATATGGGTTATAGACAATATAATATGTTAAATTGTGATCAAAAAGAAATTGCTGATACAATTTTAAAAGTATCAAATGTTATTGATTATAATAGCTTTAGGTGCTTTTATATCGATGGTCCTGGTGGTTCTGGGAAAACGTTTGTATATACAACATTGTATAATTTATTAAAATTTCAAAGTAAAAATGTTTGTTGCATGGCTCTTACTGGAATTGCTGCAACGTTATTACCTAAAGAAATGACGGTTGATAAAGTATTAAGTTTGTCTGTACCTGTATTATCCGATTCTTCATCTAATATTACTCTACAATCAAAGAAAGCGAAATTTTTGAGGCAAACGGATGTATTTATTTGGAATGAGGGTCCAATGGCTCTGCGTTACGCATTAGAAATCAGGGATAGGCCTTGAAAGACATTATGAGTAATGATTTATTGTTTAGTGGTAAAATTTTCATTTATGTCGAGATTTCAGACAATTATTACCTGTATTATACCAGAAAGCATTCGAAGTGAAGTAATAAACTTATCTATTAAAAGTGGCATTTTGTGGAATTTGTTTTATAAATTTAAGTTAACGTATAATATGAGAGCAATAGATGAAAATATTACTTTTTCTAAATTTGTTTTGGATGTCGGAATCGGTGATTTAAATAACAATAATGATAATATTCATATTCCTGAACGGTGTAGAACTAAAGATTCGAATTTTATTAATTCTATGTATGGACATTTAAGAAATCGCCTTTATGATAAAATGAGTTCATCAGTTATACTAGCTGCGAGAAATATAGATGTAAATGAAATTAATAAAACTGTGGTATCGTTATTAGATAGTTATCATGAGCGTATATACAAGTGTTGATTCAGCTGATCATTGTGATGATAATGGTTTGATGGCTGAAAGAATTTTACTTGAGTATCTTAATTCATTGAATCCACAAAACTTAGCACCGCACGAATTGCATTTACGAGTCAATTCTATTATTATGCTAATAAAAAATATTAGTATACATGAAAGATTATGTAATGGAACCCGATTAAGAATTTTAAATTTAAATAATAATTTATTGAAATATAAAATTTTAGCTGGAGATAAAGAGGGTCAAATTGTTTTTTTTAAATCGCATTATTTTATATTCTGATAATGAGTATCCTTTTAATTTCAAACGAAGACAGTTTCCAATAAAATTGGCAATTGCAATGACTATCAATAAAGCTCAGGGTCAAACATTTGCAAATGTTTTAATTGATTTGAAAAAAGATGATTTCAGTCATGGACACTTACATGTTACAATTTCACGTGTTCGTTCTTGAATTGGATTAAAATTATATTTAAGTTCGAATAATAATAAAGTAAAAAATTACGTTTCGAAAGAAGTTTCATAAGAAATAGTAAATTTAAAGTTTTTATGAATATTGTTAAATTTTTATCATTTTATTATTTATATCAATTCAAATAAATAAAATATTTACTTATGTTTAATTTACGCAATATCCATGTAAAATCGTTTGAAATTCGATTACTTGAAATTATATAGTCTATATATAAATATATAGAAAAAATATGGTTTAACATGATTTAGAAACGATTCAAGTAAGTAAAAGACTTTTATACGTTGTTTATCCACAATTACATATATTAAATTGTGACGCTGTTTTAGCGCCACATTACATTAAAAAAAATAAATTCAATTAAAATCGCGCACAAGCTCGTGGCCGTCTCCCCCAACACCTAGCTATGTGTACATGCACCCATACACATAGCTAATAGATGTTTCTTCTGTCGAGGTACCTGGGAGCTGATGACGCGCACGCACACACACATATACCATCACAATAACAAGACAACGGCGCTTAGTACGACGGAGACGATGATAATGAAGATGGCGAAGATGACGACGACCACGAAGACGGCAATACGTGAAAAGTTCGATGGCAGAAGAAAGTCGCGACACATGCCCGCGCGGCTCGTAAACAACGCACACAGTTAAATGGACTGTGCGACGAAAACGAGCGCGCCTATGTGTGCCCGGCAGACATCTGACGCACGCCGGAGCCTACATCCCACAGCTACGACGACGACGACAACACCAGCCGCGCACAGGTGGCAGCGGCCACGTGCACGTGCAGACACACATACTCGATGACGCGCACTTACACACATCCGGTACGACACTACGCGATCAACGCGGCGATAACTTGCGAGGCCGGCGCACCGTGGGCTAGAACGTCGAAAAAGTGATAGAAATCTCGGTTCCACGCGAATTTTTAATAAAAGCACATTGATATCGTGGCGTTTTAATCTGTGAATGATTTACTTTAAGTCACCGTTTCCCTCGAATAGCACATTATTAGTTATTAACATGAACTCGATGCCGTTTTGGCACCATATTGCGAATTCAATTAAACTCTTTAATGATCATACGTTAGGCTGCAATCTATGAATGATAAATACATATAAATATATACATATACACATCTACAGGTATACATATATATCTACATATTTTTGGGATCGCTGATTCTATGTCTGGTATCTGTTTTGCAAAATTCATTTGTTCAAAGACCTTCAGAGACGACGCGATTCTGCCAGTCGAGTCGATCTCTCTCAAGGAGGAAAGTGAAGAAGGAGGATTTGAATCTGTTGAGGAAAATGGGAGAGAAGGGAGCGGGCAGGAGAGTGTTGATCGATTAGAGGCGAGGATGGTGAAGGAGGAATTAAGCGCTTCTGTGCGGGGAGTGCGGAAGAAGAGAGATCGATCGGGAAGACGGCTCGAAGATCTAACATCGATATCGCTGTTGATGAGCGTGAACTTGTCCGCGAGGTAGGAGGGTGAGCGGTGGGAGATGATGTTGAAAGCTAGGGAACCGGTGAAATAGTCCCGCCGGCTTTTAGGAGCGAGCCAACCCAGCTCGAGGCGGTAAGGTGTGATGTGCGCGCGACGTGGTATATTGCCGTAGATGAAACGGATACAGGCATGTAGAGCACGCTTAAACTTAAGCTCCTGAGTGTCGTGAAGGTCGTGGTAAACTACGCACGCGTAATCAAAGTGCGGAATGACTAGGCTCTCAACGAGAATTTTGTGCAAGTTTTTTGAGAGTGCGTGTTTAAAGCGTCTAAGCGTGTAAAGCGCCCGATAAATTCTCCGTGGACACTGGTTCATGTGGCTGTTCCAATTGAGAGTGGGGGTGAGCGTCACTCCGAGGTTCTTGACTTCTACTTCATACGGTAGTTCACGGCCGGCGACTGTGACTTTTGGGATGCAATCGAAGTTCAAACGTGAGGTTTAAAATTGGCTTCTAAAAATTATAGCCTTAGTTTTAGCAATGTTCAGATGTAGCCCGTTGGCGGCGGCCCAATCAGCGACAGCTGTAGCATCACGACTTATGGCTGCTATGCCTTCACTCAGTTCACTAGGGTAGAAAGAGTGGTAAATTTGTGTATCGTCCGCGAAAATCATGTGACGCGAGCGCTCAAGACAGCTAGGCAGGTCGTTAATAAAAATGGAGAAAAGTAGCGGACCTAATACACACTGCCTTGGGGTACCCCTGTCGTGACTTGGACCCACGCTGAGATGTTTCCATGCTCATCGCTAACAGCTTGCTGACGTCCACTGAGATAGGAGTAAAACCAGCTAACTACCTCCGGAGAACAGCCGATACGGCGGAGCTTGCGTAGGAGGAGATCGTGCGGTACCGTATCAAAGGTTTTCGAGAAGTCGAATAATACGAGCGCAGTGAGTTTACGGCAATCGATGGCGTGACGAACGTCCTCGAGGACCCTCAGAAGAGCCGTTTGCGCGCTATGACCTCTACGGAAGCCGGCTTGACATGGATCTAGAAGCTGGTTTTGGTCGAGAAAGTCAGAGAGCTGGTTGTGCACAAGCCGTTCGAGAGATCTCGCAGAGATTAGCGATAGGCCGTGTGTCCGAGGGGAATCGAAGAATAGACTGTTTGGCAAGCGGCGACAGCAGAGAGCTCTTCCATTGTTCGGGGAAAGTACTGTGCAGAAGTGAGTGATTGAAAATAGAGCTGAGTGGGTTAAGAAGAGCAGGGAGAAGAAGCTTCAGCATAGGCGCTGAGATGTCGTCGATACCAAAACCTTTCGACGAGGATTTGTTGATGGTGGTCGCGACTTCGTCCGTGGAGATAGCACGAAAGTTGAAAATGTGATCAGAGCACGGAGGTTCACTTAGAGCGAGGTCGAGATCGCTGCGAGAGAGAGGCGGCGCTCCAGAGCAAACGAAGGCGTAGTACCTGGACAGAAGCTCGGCAGAAAACTGTGAAAGGGGCGAGGGAAGTCGTTTGCCGACGGCCCCGAATTTACGTAGCTCCTTCCACTTGGATTTAGCGTCGTGAGCGGCAGCTAGTCTGCTAGAGATATGCTCGTTTTTAGCGGTATCGAGCAGGTTGCAAGCACAACTGCGAAGCTGCTTGTACCGAGCGAAATCGCTAGAGGGAGAAAGAGAGAGAGAGAGAGGGAGAGAGAGAGATCGATGAAGTTTATTTATGTACAATTTGTTGTACGACTATTGAAAGTATGTATAAAAATAGTAACAGTAATTATGAATAAAAAATAATACAATTAGAGTAAACGTAAGTAGTACACATAAAAGAGTGAAAACTTAAAATTAATATTACATTTGTAAACGCTTCACCTACATGACTAGTAATTATAAATAAAACTAATAAGACATTCTAATATCGTTTAAAACAGATAAATAATGTATGAAGATGACTAAATAGGTATAACATAGATAAGGCTTAAGAAAATGACTATCGTATGAAAACGATTGAGTCGAGTCAGACCTAATCGCTTAGATCGAAATCAAACAAGTATTGATGAAGGCGAGTTTTAAAAAGGGGAATGGAGGAGGTATTACGCAGATGAGGAGGTAATGAATTCCAGAAGTATGCTGCACTGATGTGAAATGAATTTCTGAGAGTCTCGAGATCGAAGCTGGGTATATCTAGTGGTGTCGCATCACTTCTCACAGGTCGCGTTCTAACAGTAAAGTCGAAAAATGCAAGTAGGTACGGTGGATTTGTAGTATTAAATAGCCTACGCAGAAGAAAATGCAAGTAGGTATGGTGGTAAGCCAGCCTAATTCGCGTCTGCAAGGAGTAATGTGCTCCCACCTTCTTATACCATAGATATGTTTAATGCCAGAGTTGACTAATCTCTGAAGTTTTGTATTAAGTTCAACCGAGATATTGCAGTAGACGAGACAGCATTAGTCTATTAGTGGAAAAAGGAGCATCTGGATCAGATGCTTACGCAGCCTAAGATTTGTACTTTTTCTAAAGTAGTGCAGTCGGTACATGAAGGAGTTGACACGCTTACTGATGTGTGATACATGATCGGACCAAGATAATTTAGAATAAAAAATAACTCCTAGGTTGCGAACAGAAGATTTAAATACAACCCGAGAGCCACCAATATAAATATGACTTCTCGCTACAGAAGGGAGTAGGTTGATGAAATAAGAAGAACCAATAACAATGGCTTTAGTTTTGCTCACGTTGAGCTCCTGATTATTTTGTATAGCCCAGCTCATGATACGGCCTGCGTTGGCGCTCATCTTGTGGGCGAGCTGACTTTATTTAAAGCAATTACGACTGACTTCTTCCATAGACTCGGAAAACATGATTCTCGCAGTGATTTATTAAAAATTTTACAAATAATGGGTGCAAGAAACGGATGAGCCAGTTGTATTATGTGTTCAGAGATGCCATCATGCCCTTTAGTCTGGGTATGAAAGTGATTGACTTCATTATAGACGTCAGAGAGCTGAACCTCACTAAAAGTCATGTGCTCAGTATGTTCTGATAGAGCCAGTGTGTCCAAGAAGTCAGAGACGTTGGGCGTATCAGGTTCAAATGAAACCATCCGAAAATGAGCATTAAGCTTATATATCGTAAACGGCGACACCGACGATTTTTTAGAACCGATAATTCCCAGATGTTCAAGCTCAGATATCTTTGGGATCCGATAGCGATGATAATCGAGCATGATAATATTGACGTCTTGCCTCCTCAATAGTGTGATGAGCAAGGTCGCGAGCCTGTCTGTATAAAAGTTGATCCAGCGGATGTCTTGACCTCTTAAAGCGTCTGTATAGATGATTACATTCGCGAATGAGAATGTAATGATCAGGGGTGAACCAGGGGTGACGTTTCTTTGTCGGCGATACTGTTTTTAAGGGAGCGAGAGTATTTATTGCGTTAAAAACGTTTGCCTGGAAAACAGTAACACTCTCATCGAGCGAAGCAGATTCAATTGCAGACCAATCTAAAGTACTAAGATAGTTCCCGAGAGAGTCAGCGCTGATGGCTTTGTAGTCGCGGAAGGAGAATGATAATAGCGATAGCTTGGGTGTCTGAAATCCTAGAGTAACTGCAATTAAGTCGTGTCCCGCGATAAAAGGAGTGTCGGTCTTCCAATAATTGACGACAGAGTCATGCTGGTCCACGAGGCAGAGATCTAGCCAGATATCACTATTAGGTTTATGGTGTGTTGCACTGTACGGAATAGTGTGTCGCGTCATCTGAAAAGGACAGCTGATCTGCGTTGAAGTCGCCTAGTATAATTTTAATGCTATAGTCATGCATGAAAGTAGACAGTTTGTCCATAAAATCAGTATCGCGAATAAATGGTGAATGGGGAGGGCGATAAACTACAGCCAAGAAACAAGGTGGGTGACCTTTAACTGATATCTCACAGAAAAGATATTCCGGTTTACCTAGTCTGTCGGACCAGCTACCATCAGACGAGCAGAGAAAAGTGGCTGAGATAGAATTATGTATGAAGACGGCAACACCACCACTGTGGCTGTTACGATCGCGACGGAATAAGGAAAACTATAGAACTTGAGTCAACTTTTGAGTTCAGCCAAGTCTCAGTGACAGCTATAACGTGAAAGAAATCGCGAGTAGAAAGAAAGAGTCTGATTAATTCTATATGGCCCCCGATAGAGTTTGCATTGAAATGGCAAACTCTAAGACCCCGATCTTGAGACTCTGAGAGATGAGAATTGTGATGGCGAGGAGGACGAGCGGGCGTGAGAATGACTTGATTAAGCGTGGAATGAAATGGGATGAATTTACTAAGGTAGACTGAGTACGAGATGAATTTAAGCTTAAAAAAGTTCGCAATTCGGCTTCGGTAGAAATACATGTAGAACGATCTTCCTTCTTCTTTTTAATATAGATGTTACCATTCCGAACAAACGTGATGAATTTTTTTTTCGCCTCTGTGCGTATCATCGTTCGTAATCTGTGTACTGCAGCAGGAAGTAATTCATTAACATTAACTATAGATGGTAACAATGGTGCTGTTATATTAGCCTGTTGCAGATGTTCAGTGCTGAGCTGGGATGTATGGAGCTTGCCCATCTTAATTTTGGCTTTCAGTAGTGAGAGTGCCAGCGCATGAGACGACAGAGTCGCTCCAAGCGGAATAGCACGTGTGTCTTGGGTTGCTGGTGGTGATACGTCTGACGTTACATGGGTGTTTCGGCGCATCCTCCGGACGTTCAGAATGTCGTTATCTAGTAGCTCAGGGCTGAGCAATTTCAGTACCGCATACACTGATCCTTTCAGAGAAGATGTCTCGAAGCTTTCAATCGACTCGACAATTGCGGCAGTTCTTCAAATTGTTTTAATTTTCCTTCAATAGTGCTGATTCAGCCGTCAACTTGATCCATGCTGCTTTCTAGTGTGTCCAGTTTTGATAATTTCTCTAAAATTTGTTGTAGTGGATCGTTCTGCTGTGCTGGTAGAATGGGACTTGAAGGTGATCTAGAAGCCGAATTATTAAAAGCACTGGTGTCAGCTAGGAACTCATTTTTCGTGAGCGGTTTCTTCGTGTTCGCTATAGACATACAGGCACCACACGCATTGATGGTTTTATTCGCTTTGCGCACTATCTTAAGCGTTGTGCAGGTTGGATGATAGCGTTTGCTACAATTTTTGCACGTCACAGAGGCGGTCTTGATTATTTTGTTACATCCGCGGCATACTGGATCCATGACTCGCGTTGTAAAAGTTAATATAATTAATTAAATTCATACAAAAGTTAATTGCACTCGTACACACGTATACACAATAGTATAGAACAGATGCAGGCAGACAAATAAAAGAAAATCAAATAAAAGAGAGAGAGCAAGAGTAGTTAGTCTGGCACCATGGGGCGTCATAAGTTTCTGTAAAGGTGCCAACTTAAATTTTCTCAAAAAAAAATACTTCCGAGATAGTACCTTTTCGAAATTTCGGCGAGATAGTACCTTTTCCAACGCTTCGTCGAGATAGCACCTTTTTGAACGCTTCGGCAAGAAAGCACCTTTTCCAACGCTTCGGCGAAATAGCACCTTTTTGAACGCTTCGGCGAGATAGCACCTTTTTCAGCGCTTCGGCGAGATAGCACCTTATTCCCCTCAGCCGACGAAGTGTAGTATACTCTTCTTATTTCCGGTATTTTTAAATTACGCAGACTAATTAATACCGTTATCGATGTATTGATGAACCTAATCAATTATGAAAAGTACTCGTGACATCACAGTTTTTCCTAGTTACACCACCCACTACTTATATACTGTGTTTATAAGTTCCAGGAACCAATCACTTTGATTATCGATTCGGTATCGGTACAGATATATTGAAAAGTTACGTTCAGATGAATTTTTTGTAGGCCACCGCACTTTCTTTTTAATGAAAATGTTTTGGAACCTAATTACACGATTGATATCGTTATCGATACATTGATCAGCAAAATCGATTATTTTATCATCTCGCGGTATTATACTTTTTTGCAGCCTGTTGCACCCCCAAAACATTCCACATATTGATAAATCTCGGAAACAAATATTATTTTTATTGATTAGGTATTGGTACCAGTATTGGTACAAATATCTCGAAAAGTTACATTCGGTTTAATTTGCGGTATTGTACTTGCGGTTAGGTACAACACCCTCTTCTTAGTGACGATGTTTTGAAAGTTCATAACCTGGTTTATTTCGTTATTGATACATCGATCGAACCAATTGATGATAATACTAACTCGTAACATCATAGTTTTACTATGTAATAAAATAAAATATTCTTCTATGTAATGCATTTTATAACTTGGTCATCAGATGGTATTTTATATAATTCTGAGTGTTTCAAAAAATTTTAGGATAACTTCTCGTGATAATGGTAAGTTGTGATTATGCTGACATATTCTTGAAAACCCAAGGTATCTATTACTTAAAAATTTTACACCGTTGCTCTGCATTCTTTACCCCCACTTTTTGAAAATTTCTATAGTTTCAAGCTTTTTGGCGTGTATATAAACCCTCTTAAACGTAGTTCACGCCACAGTTCAGCTTCCTTGTGCTTCAGAAAACTATCAAAGTCTAGCTGGATCTATTAAAATTTATTTGCACGATTAATCACACTTATATTATACGCTAAGGTGAGTTCTTCTTAAAGTATTAATATTGTTCCTAGTCGTAAAATAACTTATTAAACGGTTCATCTCGTTAATAAAAATTTCAAACAATTTTATAATTTTGTAGTTATTGATTGATTGAAGAAATTTTTCAAAAACTACAATGGATTCGCGTAGAGAATTAATAAAAATTATTAACGCTATTTATCATATCGCAATTGTGAGACATAGCATTATACAAACGTTTTGGACAAGCAATGGCATACAAGTTTGAAAACTCTTTCTGAAAAAGTATTGATTAGAAAACTATAGTTTATTATTAGTCTTTGTCCATTACGAGCAATTTTATATATTTATAAACGAGGTATTTTAAATAATCATAAGAAATCAATCTACGTCCTTGCTGAACACCTCAAATCACGAAATTTACACAATTCACCATTTACTGCTGATATAATGCGACAGTATAATATAGTTATACGTAAGTAAACTATCTATTAATATTATTTATTTTATAATAACTTTAAAGTAATCTGTTTTAAAATTTCCCAGAACTTGATAGATTCTATAATAACGATGATGGAGACGATGTACTCTTTGAAAATATTACATATGGTAAGATAAATGATAAATTGTTTTTATTTCTGTATCATAACACGTTCATAGTGGTATTATTTAATAATTTTATTTTCAGAAAATACAAAAAATGACACAGAGGCTGGACCATCAACCAGTACCGCTGATAAAAACTATGAGAAAGAAAATCATCCACTAATAGAAAATGGAAATAATAACGCAGAGGCTCGACCATCAACTAGCACGAACGATAAAAATTATAAGAAAGAAGGTTATTCTCTAATAGAAAATGTAAATAATGACGCAGAAGCAGGGCCATCAACCAGTACCACCAATAAAAACTATGAGAAAGAAAATCACACGCTAATGAGTTTGGAGACGGATTCTGATAATAGCACAACATCTAGCGGTAGTACTTACGATTCATCGAACATGGATACCGATACCGATACCGATTCCGATAAAGAGGAAAAGAGTAAGTATATTAAATATGTGTTGTTGGTGGAAGGCTTTGATATTATTTGTACATGTAGGTAAAAATTTTCAGAATAGAAAAAGTGCTTGTAACGGTCTCTGCATTATCGACCGCAGCGTACACATGCACCTAAACAAAAACCGCTCCTTCTCTCCTTCTTATGCCCTCTCCAACGCGAGCCGTCGCCTGTACTACGGCTACTCCTACACAGCGGGGACGTCCCCCACCAGCGAGCATGTATGCAAATTCGTATAGAGCTCGTCCTCTCCTCTCGCCCTACTCCGCGACTCTCCCCACCTATGTACAGCGGTGCGGCGGCACTGCTCGTGGGAGAGGTAGGCAAGTGAGAGAGATGGATAGATAGCCGACCCGTATAAATACGGCTAGCCCGCGACAATGGGCACGCATTTCCTCTCTACGAAACGTAAAGGTAAGAGCTCCGCGAGCACTGCTCTGGCCTTACTCAATCCTTTGTATTTAATACATCCTTTAATTTATCCTTTGTATAACATATGCGTCAATAAAATTAATATTACCTATTCCTTGTCATGATTATTCGAGTCTATATCCCCCGCACACCTCCCACCTACCCTTCCTCAGGCTATTAGGTGGATCTTTCGAGAGCCGCCCATATACCCGACCTCCTTTCTGCGGCAGGCAATGAGTTGTTTCGGCTCTCGTTGTTATCCCGCCTGACTTGGCATCAGTGGTGGAACTTCCACGAACCACCTCTGTCCCAAACTCCTCCAACGGCATCAGTAGTGGAACTTTCGAAAACCACGACTGTCCTGTAACCTCTAAATACGCCCTAGGCAATGACCTGAACGCTTTCGAGCACCGGAGACTTCCCTAGGATACGTATTTTCCTCCTTCCTCCAAAGACTCGCCCTGGGCAATGACCTGGACGCTTTCGAGCACCGGAGACTTCCCCAGGATACGAGTTTTTTTCCTTAGGTTCGCCCTAGGCAATGACCTGGACGCTTTCTAGCACCGGAGACTTCCCCAGGATACGAATCTTTCCTTAGACTATGAGGGGAAATCCCATTGGTAGAATAGACACTCG